>WSFP011578339.1:0-10567 GCA_009831015.1 Picea engelmannii | reverse complement strand
CCCACTACCTCTCTAGCTACCTTACATTCCATCCCCCTTATGAAAGCGTTGTCCTCAACGCTTGATGTACAACCATATACCAGGGTCCCATGGATAATTGTGGACCATAATGCTGAAGAAGACTGGAGAACCAAGGTCCCATGCAGAAAGGAAAGCCACCATGCTGAAGTAGTCCAACCACCATTGTAAGCCCAGGTTCCATGTCCAAGTGCTCATGTGAACTCCCCGTGGAAGATTTTGGAACCTAATAACCAACTCAAAATGATGCTCCAAAGACTGACACCTATAATGCAGATCCAAATAAGAAGATCCATTCACATAGTGGAAAATGGTCGTAACAGAATCTGGAAGGAATAATACTACCGTAGAATATGCAAGATGGACACTGGTAATAATCATTGGCTCTCGATTTGTCACATTGATGCTCTCTACAAAAGGTGGATTAGAGTCATCAAATAAAATATGAAAGTGGTTGTCATCCTAGAAATGACAACTATCCATATACCAATCATCACAATCGGCCTCAAAATCATACCAAGCATATATTTCTTGATTATATTCATCCCTGATGTCCTCCATAAGAAATATCTGCTGCATGTTATCCAATGAATCTTGAATACTACATAAACTATCATTGAGGCCATTTGCAAGGTCATGCAATCTAGCATCCAATGTGTCATACAATTTGGATTTGAATGCTTCAAGAATTCCCTTGAGGATTTGAGAGGAAATAGCCATATGATCACCCTATGAACTCTTCTTTCCCACAACCATCATGAAAAAATCCAAAAAATAGAACAATAACTTACTGCGAAAAATCGCGGCGTTTTCTGGAAAAACCCTGAAAAACTGCTGAATTTAAAATGTTCATAACTTCACTTCCCAGACTCCATTTTGACTGTTTTTTTTTTGAAATTGGGTGAAATTGTTAGAGGAACTCAGATATGTAATTTGTTTGGGAAAATTCGGCCTCCAGTTGCTACAAAAAAAATTAAAAAAATATGTCGCCGTCTGCGGAAAAAACCCTGAAAAATTGTAGATTTTAAAACTTCAATATCTTGACTTCCTGGACTCTGTTTCAGACGATTTTTTTTTTAACTTGGGTGTTTTTATGAGAGGAACTTAGATATACAACCTGTTTCTGTAAATTTTGCACAGAAATATACCAAAAATTTCTGGAATGTCGCGACCCTCTTTTTTCTTTTCCAAAAACAAATCTGCAAAAATAAAAAATATTTGCTCACAATGTCTGCCAAGGAAAGTGCTTTGATACCAATTTTTAAGTACCTATACCATATCTAAAAATATACTAGTGTCGGTAGTCCTCCATGCACCACTTGATCGGTTTCCTGTCTGGTGCCCTGCTGGTGCATAAATGTGTTGATGCACATGCCCTTGCCTTGATGACTTTTGCATCTCTATATGATGTGGATGGCGATATACAACAAGTATATGAATTTGTTCTTTTTTTCTTCAAATCTGCAACACTTTGTGCCTTTGAGTGAATGACTTCCTTAGCTTCCTGATTATGTCCTTCTTGTAGTTTTTCTTCATCTCCTTCTGTAGACTCTGCCTCCGATTCAACTTCAGACTGGGCAATAACTTCTTTGCTAGCTTCCATGGGTCCGTCTTTCTTACTAAGAGACACATCCTGCAATGTGATTTTTTTTTTCTTGTACCACAACTTAAAAAACTTCTTTTGCACATTAATATTAATTGTACCCACTGATTTTATCCAAAGATATCCCAAAACAATATCCATTTCATCCATATCTATAACATAAAAATCTGAATGCAACACATATTTATCCATGGTAATCTTCAAATCTTTAAAAATTTGAACATTTTCACCCTCAACATGTGTGTTTTGAATATTCTTTATTGGAACTTGCAATCTATTAACCAACTGAACATTGATAAAATTATGCATGAAACTAGGGTTAATAGAAACAACGATATTTTCTTTATGAATACAACCATGATCCTTTAATATAGATTTTTCACATGAAAATAAACTCTTGGTTATCTCTTTATCCTTATTTTCTCCATGAGACCACTTGTCTAACAATATTTTTTCAAATTCTCCATTGGAGAGTGTCATCATCTCCTTATAATCAAGCGATTTCCACCAAATGGCAGCATCACCTTGCAATTTGAGATCTACCAAATGGGGCCAATTATCTTCCCATGTTGAATTTCTTTCTTTAATGAATGTTTCAATACTAGGGCCATCACATTTCCCTGTAAAATACATCTTGCTATGAAAAACCCCCAAAAATAGAACAATAAGTTATGGCAAAAAATCGCAGGTTTTTCCGGAAAAACCTTGAAAAACTGCCGAATTTAAAATGCTCATAACTTTACTTCCCGAACTCCGTTTCGGCTGATTTTGTTTTTTGAAATTGGGTATTTTTCTGAGAGGAATTCAAATACCCAATTTGTTTTTCCAAATTCAGCTCGTAAAGCTTCAGATCTGAACCTAAAGTGCACCGCCCTCTTTTTCTTCCCTAGAAAAAATTCTGCAAAAAGAGAAAACAAATCTTCCCTTCTTTGGTCAAGGAAAGTGCTCTGATACCACTTGTTAAGAACCAAAGACTGAATAAAAAAACACCACAACAGATATACAAGAACAATATGCAAAATCTCCTTTATTACTATCAAACCCTTGAGGTAGGGCAACACCGTACAATGGATCCTATTATGGAATGGATCCTCTCCTCTTCACTTGCCTCTTCGAGGGGGCATCTTCCTATTGAGTTACCGCTCCAAATACAATATTTCTCTTGATGTCTCATTAAATTGCTTGAACCCCTTTATATAGTGCTACCATTACCTAAGAACATTCTAGAGGAGGAATCTTCTAGAAGTAGAACCTTCTAAGAAGTCCTCTTACATTTATTATATATAATTACCCATTTATTATATCTAACTACCATAGTGGGCCTTGTTTAATAATATGGTGGACCTAGTCCACCTTACATTGAATGACCTCCACTATTATTACTATGGACCCTATGCCCCCCCACTACCTCTCTAGCTACCTTACATTCTTCCATTGAAATTAAGTGCAAATTGTTTGGCCACTTCATGATGCCCTCCTTGCATTTTATGACGAAAATTAAGGCAACCCACCCTCTGGAAGGCTTCCTTGAAAAATGGTTAAGAGTTGATGAGTAGCGTTTCATATGGTTTAGTTCACACAATTACTGTCTCGAAAACCTTCTGTAACCTCTTATGACAGTTGTTATGTGAAATATAGAGTAAAACATGGATTTTTAGGGTTTGATTACAGAGCTGACATACTTAGAGTTCACATGTCTGAAAACTTATACACAATAATGGTATGAAGTGGAGAAAATTGCAAGTAGGAATGCTAAGAGGGAATACAAATCATTATGAGTGAAGCCACAGATAGGAAAAAAGAGACAACTCTGTGTAAATTGAGGGTTTGCGGCGCCAACATCCAGTTCGCAGTGCGAGTTTTCAAACTCCAGTAGCACGCTTTATGGGAACTGTTAGAATTGTTCCTTGACATAATCTTGAAAATCATAATGAATTTAATGCACCGAAGACGATGAGATCTCCTCTGACACCTTTTCAAAGTGAAATGATGAGAGACTAGTGAAAAATGTACTTCTTGGTATGCTGTGAACTTTTAGGTGAGTTGGCAACAAGCAAATTTGACATCCGACTTGACCTCTAAACGGTTGGAAAATGACAATGAAATTTTATGTACAAACCCTTGAGACAGGACATATGATGATGATGATTTTAAGATCAGGGTTGAGACCCATTTGACTCTTATTTCCTTCATGATGATAAATGATAACATGACACCAAGGCTCTAAACCAATACTAGGCTTATGGAAAACTCAAAATTTGAGTTATGACATGAGATATAACCCAAAACTTAAGATTTGAAAACCTTATGATTCAAAACAAGACAAATCCAAAATGTTTCGACTGCTACACATCCTATGTGATAACATCTGGCTCCACAGGGGATGGAGTCCTCCTCGTGAGGATCTGAGAATATGTAGTTCTAGTGCCTTATCCATTGGGAAATGAGTCATTATTAAAAGAAAACATAACTAACTAAAATACTGGTATTTACAATGAGATGAAGCCACCCAGGCTTCAGAAAAAATATTTCTTTAGAAAATGCCCATTTACTGGGCCACCAGGAATTTCAACATCTTCCAAATTCTGCAACTTAAAAGTATTATTTTTCAAAACTTCAAAAATTTTAAAAGGACCAACCCAAAGGGATTCAAATTTACCATGTTTTCCCTTGTCTTTCCTTTGAGCATCCCACTTGAGTACTAGGTCTCCAAGATGAAAATCTTCCTTCTTCACTTTCTTGTCAAAAACTTCTTTGATTTTTTGTTGATGACTCTGTTCTTTATCAAAAATCTGTTCCCTGGTTTGTTGTACTTCCACAAGTTGATGCATCCTCCTGATCATATCATCTGGTTCCCATTTTTGATCTTGAAGAAACTTTTTCATAGGTAAGTCTAACTGAGTAGGGAAAACAACTTCAGTTCCATAAACAAGTTGAAATGGTGTGGTGCCAATTGACCTTTTGGTGGTTACTTTGTCTTCCCATAGGGAAAAATTCAACTTTGAATCCCATGACTTCTTATTATATTCCAACAGTTTTCTGATGATTTTCACTAGGCTTTTGTTGGAGGATTCTTCCAAGCGATTACCCTGAGGGTAATATGGAGTAGAGTGGATAAGTTGAATACCATTTTTTTCACAAAACTTCACTAGAGGCTCGACTTTAAAAGCTGTAACATTATCAGTAACAATTTTATTAGGACAACCAAACCTTGATAGATTATCTTCCAGGAAAACTATAACTACTTTATTTGTTGCATTTTTGGTGGGAATGGATTCTATCCACTTGGTGAAGTAATCAGTAGCAGTCAGAATCCAATGATGCTGGCCACTTGAGGATGGATGAATTTCTCCAATAAAGTCTAACCTCCGCTGCTGAAAAGGGCCAAATACCACTATGGGTTTTAATGACAAATACTTGATTTTCTATTTGCATGAGAATTTATGACATTTGTCACAAGTTCTGATCTTTGCACACACATCAATGAATAAACTAGGCCAAAAGTACTCAGCTCTAAGTATCTTGTATGCTGTAGTCCTCCAAAAATAATGACCTCCACATAGACTCTCACAAAATTTTGTCATAGTTTGTTTTTCCTCTTCTGGATCCAAACATATTAAGAGAACCCCGATAGGATCTTTCCAATATAGAATCTGATCAACAATGCCATACCTGACTAATTTAAGCTTCAAAGCCGTCACTTTGGTCTTCTCAAGTCCAGTGGGAGGTTGCAAATTTTGCAAGAAATGGATGAGGTCCTTATACCAACTGCATTATGCCAATTTTGAACTGATTTGCAGGTTGCTGTTAGGAATATCAGATTGTTGATTTATAGAGTTAGTACTCATGAAATTCACTCCCAATTCCTTACAATTTGATTCAACCAACAATCTAGCTAAACCTTGACCCTTCACTAACTTAGTGGGTTTCACCTCAAGATCAAAATCCAAAATATTGGAAATCCACTTACTTCTTTTCCCATCTATATCAAGCTGAACTAGAATTTATTTCACAGAGCTTGAAGGGACATAAGCAATAATTTTTGAGTGAAGAACATATACCTTGAAAGCTTTTAGAGCTTTGACTAAAACATAAGCTTGTTTCTCCATGATGTCATATCTGACTTCAACATCTCTCAAGGCTCTACTAAAAAAATAAATAGGTTGCTCCATTCCATCTAAATTCTTCTGAAGAAGGACAACCACTAATGTATCATTTGAGGCAAAGGAGAAAATAAAAAATTCCTTTGAGTAGTTAGGACTGATTAAAATTGGAGCATCAACCAATGCTTGTTTTATTTGCTCAAAAGAATTGCGAGCTTTTGGTGTCCATTTTACTTCATTCCCTTTTCTCAACATGGCAGTGGTGAATTTCACTAACCCAACAAACTTAGATATAAATCTCCTCAAAATTTTTATCTTACCTAAGAAGGACTGAATTTATTTCTTGGACCTTGGGAGAGAAAGAGTTTTGATAGCCTCTACTCTATTTGGATCAATTTTTACTTCTTCAACTGAGACAATATGTCCTAACAACTTACCTTCCTTCATGGAAAAAATATACTTCTTGGGATTAAGGGACAACCCATACTTTATTCACTTCATAAATACCTTCTCTAAATGTCGGTAATGCTCTTGATTATACTTGGAAAACACTGTGATATCATCCAAGTAAATAACCACAAACTTGTCTTTCTCTCCAATAAATGCAATGTCCATGGCATGTTGGAAAGTTGCCCCTGCATTCATGAGACCGATGGGCATCTTGGCATACATGAATGTACCTCTAGGAGTAGTAAATGATGTCTTTTCTCTATCCTTTGATAACACATAAATCTGATTGTAGCCTACAAAACTCATCAATCATTGAAATCCTTATTGAGCATGACACCCTTTGCAAGATATGCTCCATTTTTGGTAAGGAGTAGTTGTCTTTTCTGGAACACTTGTTTAAGTTTCTGAAGTCAACACAAAGCCTAATCTCACCATTCTTCTTTATGATATGGACCAAATTAGCTATCCGATCATAATACCTCAGAGGTATAATGATTTGGGAATCAAGCAATTTTTTGACCTCTTTCTCCATAATAGGAAATAACATAGGGTTGGTCTGCCTAAGTTTCTATCTGAAAGGTTTGGTGTCATTTTTCAAAGGTATTCTATGCTCAATTATGCTAGTATCATAAGTTTCCAAGTCCTCACACTTCCATGCAAAAACATCAACAAATTATTTCAACAGTTTGATATATTTAACCCTTTGATTTTCTGACAAATTACTGGACAATTTAACATATTTGGGTTCCTCTTCATTTCCAAGATTACATTCTGCTAGATCTACATTTTCATTAGAACCACTCACTTTCACAAAATTATCATTGTTATCAAATAGTCTCTCCAAGGGAACTAATCCTTTAGGAGTATGATTTCTAGGGAACTAAACAATTTAATGATCTGCAATCTTGTTCAGAAATTTATCAGCATGCAAATTTTTATCATAATCTGAATCTTGGTCAATATAAAGAGCAGAAAAATCATTTATTATTTCCAAAAAACTCTTTAGTTCTTGATCATCTTAAAAAAGCTTCCAATGCTTGACATTATCAGGTATAGCATGTCTATATTTCACCTCAACATCATACTTAGGATTTGGAGGTAGTGGGATTTTAAAATTATTGGCAGAAACAACTAAGGAGTCAACCAATGTATTAGCTTCTATGGGAACAAAATATATGTTGAAGGCTAAGAACAAATTATCGATAAGGTCCCAAACATTATTCCTATAATATCCGAGTCTTGGATTCTTTTCTTGATATATGTTTCTGACTTGATGCACAATCAACTCTGCATCTCCAAAAACTGACAATTCTTCATTTTCATGTCCCTTGCAACTCTAAGACCCAAAACTAATGCTTCATATTCTGAAATGTTGTTTGTGGTCTTGAATTCCAGTTTGAAGGACAAGGTTATGAATTCATGAGAAGGAGAAATAAACACTACTCCAACACCAACACTATCCTTGGAAGATGCACCATCAAAATACATTTTCCATGTTTGAGCACCTTGTTTAGTTGTCTCACATGTTGGTGGTGAATGATTTTTCATTTCCAATGGTGATTGAGGAAAATCAGTAAGAGGCATAATACTAGATCCTAAATTAGTACCAACAACATAGATGGGATGGTTTGTTGGGTTTCCCTCATCACTTATGATATATTCAAGTTGTGCCTCTCTACACAACCTTTCGTGTTCACCCCCAAAGACTGGTATGATAGCGTAAGAAAGATCCATTTGCAATGTCCCTCCTAACCTATTGATCCATGATCTCAACAACAACATCCCAAATTTGGGAGGAACATCTGCAACTATAATATCCATGACTATGCTCTTCATAGGTAGTTGAAAAAGAGTGACAACTAGATCTTTAATAACTCCAAGACATTTCACTTTTCTTGAGTCAAAAGAATACAAATCATGACATGCTTTAGTAATTTCCAGACCCATTTCACCCATGACAACCTTAGGCATCAAGTTGTGGGATACACCTGAGTCCATAATACAATTGTGCACAATTTTGTCATGCACATTCAAAGAAGTGTAAAAGGGAGGAGAAGAGTCATCTCTGCCTTCTACTAGTGGTCCCAATATTACTGTAGGTTTCTCATCCTGCAAGTTAACTGAGTTTGTTGAATGGAGAAAATATTCAGGTTGTGACATTTTTGAAATAGATTTGTTGAAATCTTCATTTTTCATAAGCTCTAGGAGCAGGACAAGAATCTCGATTTTTTGAATTTCATTCTCAAAATTAAAATAGGATTGAGATTTTTGAATTTCCTTTGACTCTTGAACATGAGCCTTGATAATGGGGTGATTGTTTTGTTCTCTGGTTTCCTTATTTGGTGTAGCCATTATCTTGGGAGGGGTATCTAATTTTCTTAGGTTGAGTAGATGTACTTGGTTTCCCCTCCCTTTGTTTTGAACTCAAATTATATTTGTTTTGAGTTTCATTTACTTTTTCTCCTTTACTTAACTCATTCAACTGATTTCTCATTAAAGATTATTCATAAGAAGTTTGGGTTAAATGAGGGGAGGCAAGTATTCCCCCCAAACAATGAATCTCTTGATCTGATTCCTCGTTATTTCCTTCTTCATCATCAATCAAATTTCTCTGTAGAGGATTTTGAACTTTCTGATCCTCTCTACTTCTCTGATATCTCTGCAGAATTTGAGGTGTATTATTTGGCCTTTTGAAATTATTTATGTTTCCAAAATCTTGTTTTTTCTATTTGTTTGTCTCCCTTCAAGTTTTAATCTTTCCATTTCTGCAGAAAGTGACTTAACCAACTTATTCAATTCGTCAACTTGGGGATTAATTCTTGAGGCATCTAAAGATGAGGCTTCTTCTTTTTGTTTTCTTCTATCTCTATCAAATTTACCCCTCAACTTATCTGCTGCCAATATATTTGATTCAACCTCTAGTGCAACATATTGAATATGAGCTAATGTTTTATACCTTCTTTCTCTGAAAAAAAGACAAAACTCTGGGTCAAAATCACTTGCATAAGTTTTTTTAGCAAAATTTTTAGTGGGTTTAATCTCTGTAGGAATTTTTTTATACATCTTGTTAAATATTTTTGAAAAATCTGACACTGACTCACCCTCTTTCCTTTTAAGAGCCCCAAATTCTGTAATGTAATATAATAAGTATTTTTTGTCACCCCAATGTCTTAAAAAAGTATCATCCAGGGCTTCAATTCCAGCCATTGATCCAGGAGCTAAAATTCTAAACCACTTCCCAGCTTCTCCATCTAGACTTTGCACAAAAACCCTCATCGAGACATCTTCATTTTCAATATTCAAATTATCTTCATAACTGTAAAATGCAACAAGGTGTTCTTCTGTAGTGATATCTTCCTCTCTTGTAAATTTAGGCATGTACTTAAGGTAATCTCCTATTGGAAGAGAATTCATGGGATGAGGAAGCACTAATTGTGCATACCTAGTAGCCACAATGACATCCATTTTGTTCTAAGTGTTGATATTATGGTAGCTGTGAGAGGTATTAAACCTCCACATGTAGCCCTGACAAAAATAGAATATTCTGGGAAGCAAGAAGAAACCCTAAAGCATTGGACATAACCCTAGAAGACAAGTTAGCTAAAGAAAATAATTAATATTCAGTTTTTAGCCTCCAGAAAGAGAAGTCAGCCCAAACAGCTAAGGAAGAGCAGTATAAATACAAGATGCCAGAGCTCATTTGGACACACACAACTCACAACTACATAAATTTAGTAAGTGCACAAGTTTGGAGAGTAGCTGTAGCTGCAGCTATTGCAACTAATATTTTCGGTTTTAGGCTTGGACTTTCTCTTAGTTATGGTTTGGAATTTCTGCTTGGTATGTTATATCTGGAGAGTGGTATGCTACCTTGATTGGCTTTTGGATCTAGGGTTTGCTTCCAGAATTATTCTCTTTGTCAAGGTTAAGGTGCTCGGGGGTGGCTTCAACCTATGGTTGGGTGACAATATTGTTATATTGTCTATGGTTAAATGAGAACACCTATTATTTTCTAACAGGTTATGGGCCCAGACTATCTTCGGACAATCTAACCGTTGGAAGATATATTGGGAGGATTTTTCTTAGTTACAGTTGCAGTCGTAGTTAAAGTTTTTGCTATAGCAACGAAACTCTAACCCTCTTGTTAAGGATCCTTACGTGAAGAGATTGACCTAATTTCTAGATAGCCTAGTGTGGCCTAACCTAATGCACCTCTTGGTACTCTCAGCAAGTTAAGACACCAATTTTGATTTTTTGGTCAAAGTCAAACGTTGACCAAGTCAAAGTAGTCATGACTTACTCTATGAAGTCAGAAAACAAGTTAGAAGGGGCTTCTAACTTCAGAGCATGGAAGCCAAGGATTGACCTCATCCTTTCCAAGCATAAAGTGTTG
>WSFP011578338.1:0-10567 GCA_009831015.1 Picea engelmannii | reverse complement strand
TGACCTCTTCAGTGATTTCAATTAACTTATAGCTCAAAATAGTCAAAATCATGGAAATTGTCGGAATGCAACGAAACCAAAGCCAACCTGTGCGGAATGGCTCATAATGATGGAATATGATGATCAATGCAAGCTGGACCCCACAATGCCTCTCAAATACTCTTGTACTTGCTATAACATCCATCTGACTACTTTGGTCAACATAAATCTCTGCACTGTGACGATGTCCCAAAGTGGGCACATTACACCCTATGGCTCGATTCCAAAGCTGCTTGGTTTTTTGGTCCAATATGTGAACCGGATGCACTTGCAAGACACCTTCTTGCTCCACCTGAATCACATTCCAATCGATTACATGATTAGCATCAGGTATATATATTTCTTAATCAATTAAATATGAAAAACATTATGTACAGTCATGGATGCAAGCAATGCAAGAATATATGCAATGTATATATATGTATATACAGACAATTTTAATAACATTGTAACCTGTATACAACATACACAACATACAATAAATATAGAATTGATACTTATCTTTTGATTGAGAAGACTTCCATATCAACATGGTCTATACCAAGGTACCAAACCTCAACAACACTCCAACCAATGGTCTCTCCTTCCCCACATGCCTGTCCCGCCCCAAGAGGGTGCACCTTCATTGTCACACAGTCCATCGGCTTCTACACCTCCCTTTCCTTGGGCTTCAACAACAGGCCGACTCGGGAAGTCTCAGAGCACCATGGATCTTGGAGTTCCAACTGCCCTCAAGGTCTCCAGGTACCCTCCAGGTCTCATACCAAGGAACCTATCCCCACACTTCTCCCTCCAAGGCTCCAACCTTCTCCAAGGCAACTCAAGGAGAAGTGTACACACACTCAGATCCACCGAGGATCCACATGGTAAGATCTTTTGTCTCCAATCAACATTTTCC
The DNA here is from genome assembly GCA_009831015.1 of Picea engelmannii. Classification (NCBI taxonomy): domain Eukaryota; kingdom Viridiplantae; phylum Streptophyta; class Pinopsida; order Pinales; family Pinaceae; genus Picea; species Picea engelmannii. The sequence goes on along the minus strand of WSFP011578338.1, from coordinate 9,630 downwards.
CCGAGCTACTCTTTGTAGTCATTCATTCCAACTTTATTCAACATCATCTCATTTGCATCACCCACATGCAGTTATCATGAGTAAACATAAAATAATTCATTTAGGAACTCTAACTTAGTTCAAAAGGGAATTCAATTTTTTATTTTTTTTCCCAAAACATGAAATTCTATTTCATAATTCATCTTGGTTGTTGCCATATTATAAATGCATCCATCCTTGTGATTTTCCACATGCACCAAACTCAATACCAATTTCATGCAAGACTTCATCTTGCATACTACCAACAAATTGTCAGTATTTTATGTACATCATAATTCAACATGTACAACACCTTATGCAATGATATTAGAATTGCCTGCACCCAACAACTCAATCACAATTACCAAACAACTTAACCAAATATAATGACTCGTCATTCTATGCATATGCATGTTCACAGTAATATCTGTAAGTTCATTATTTCAATTTTCCGAACATAAAAAATTTTATGTAGTCAATGCTCATGTGACTACTTGACTTGCAACTTTCCTGTTGCAATGTCTAACAACTCCCTAAAATGTCCTCAACTTCATGAGTTATCAACATTTCAACTGTTAGAAACAATTATTTCAATGCAATAATATATATGCATGTACTTACAAAACACATTCAACCAATGCATTTAGTATACAATTCTATCACCTACTATGCATGAGTACAATTCTCAATGCATACTTATTCAGTGCACCCTGCATTGAATTACATAATGCTCTTTATCTCAGTCATGTATCTCACCATCCATAAGTTGGAATTCTGGCCAATATGTTGACACATTCTCCACACACTTCCTATTGTCTTCCCAATTAATTGGATGCCTTCCTTTTTGACCCGAACACTACACCAAGAATATAATTTTGTGGTGATCATTAGTGGTTGCAACACAAGTTTTATTTAAAAGTAGGAAGCTTTTAGTACCTGTGTGGATCATAACATTTCCATATCTATACCTTTTCATATCCAACCAGGTCCTGGTCTCATACATGACTACCTTACTGACATTTATTCCTATAACCAGTTTTTATCTTTAATTCTTTGGTTATTACCCCATAACCAAATTAACGTGGCATTCTACTATGTCACTATGTGCATTCAGAAGCTACAAAGATTTGAATTAATACAGGCCTCCAGCCTTTACAACATCCAGTGGTATGCATTCAACAATATAATCATGTGATTTTATAAAATAACTTTGGCTGAGGAAATTCTTACAAAAATTTCCTTTCAACAATTATGCAAAAAGAGTAATAAAACTCATACCTGCATGACTGCCATTAATAAATTTTATACTACCTGAAAGTCTGATAGCAGTAGAAGCTTTCATGCTTCTTTTATCAAACTTATAACCATCACTTCATCTCTCTGTTGCTTCCTTCCTTATGCAACAACATCACCAACAACACTTGCAAACATGCAAGCATTATTTCCTCTGGCTGACCCAATGAGCCATAACATACTTGCTGCCACAAAAATTGCAGCAACTTCCTTCTCCCTATAAAAATTTTTCTTGTTGATCCCAAAAGTATTCAATTCTTCCTGGATTCCTGAATCTTCTTGTGCTCTCCACTGTAATCACTATGCATGATTATTCTTGAGCACTTTCGACGCAGTTCCCCCACCTCAACAGGGTCTGCTGACCTCACGGTCGATGGATCTTCAACTCTCAGAGCTAGGGCATCTCTTCGGGTCCCTACTAGAACCTCCATGAAACAAATCCATAGGCCTTGCGCGAAACCTTACCCACGCGAACTTGCGGCGGGTGCAAGCTTCCTCTATGTGACCATCAGCTATGACCACGTGCCTATCCAAAAGGCGTTTCGAGATTTCGCGTACTGGGTGTTTTGATATGAGTCACCCTCGACTCTCTCTATCCCCAAAATCTGAAATAAGAGTCTAGCGTGTGCTATCTCTTCTCTTAACTTCCGCCGGCGTGACCTCTAGCTATGACCTGGGGCCCAGCTTCCGAGTGCTACGAGACTTTACCCTTCGCAAACTTCAAGGATTAGCTCTCCTCCTTTCTCCCAAGGTCCGAACTTTTGAACCCCGTTCACCTCAAATCAACAGTCCACAACTTTCCAGGTTCGACGGTACAGATCAATTTCTCGCGAATCGACAATGCACGTTTCGGGGTTTCGAAAAAAAGTTCCCCTCTTTTCTTCCGATATCTAGTTTTTTGAAATCCACGTGAGTCAGATCCAATGACTCATAGATCCTCGTAATCCAACGGTGTGGATCCTTTCTCGTGAATCGAGACTTCACGGCTTGCGAAATCAGAAAATAGTTCTCTTCCCCTTTCCAACTTCTGACTTCACGAAATTCAAGTGCATCAGATCAATGGCTCACACTCACTGTGATTCAATGGTCTATATCTCTCCTCGTGAATCGGATGTTCGCATTTCAGGATTTTCGAGAGAAACTCCTCCATTCTCCCAACTCCTGATTTTTTATTTCCCGATGAAAGGAATCAACGATTCAATCTTCCTTGAGATTGACGGTTCACTACCTCTCCTGAGCTTTCGAGTGTTGAATGACTCTCAATGTTATCCTCCTCACAGTTTCTTTTGATCTAATGATGCACAACTATCGACGCTTATCCCTCCAACGATTCCTACCGTTCATTCAGGTTCTCAATGACTTCTTGCCAAATATCTTGGCGTCGATTCTTCTGGACTTGACTTCCTCCCTAACTTGAAGGATTTCGAATATTTCGAAGTCTTTGACGATGTTTTCCCTCCTGAGCTTTTGTTAATGAAAATTTAACTTCACCCTAGCGCACACTTGCGCTCTCCATGTGAACTTGCATTATTTCTCCCTGAGCTTTCAGCTTGCTCAGTCTCTAAGGGACTCACCCCTTCTGCATCTTCCAAAAGACTTATGATGCCCACCTGGCACGTTTTGCACTCAACCTCCTGAGCTTTTGAACTTGAAACAAGTTATCTTTGTGTGCACTCCTTGTGCTACCTCTTCTGAGATTTAGGACTTAGAATGAGTTTGTCTCCCACACACTCCTTACGTTATCTCTTCTGAGCTTTTCTATTTACTCAATCTCCTAAGGGTCTCAACCCTCATGTTTTCTTTCAAAGGAAAACTTTGTGCCCTCCTGGCAAACTTCTGCTCAAAGCACACCTTGTTGAGCATTTTCTACAGGGTGTTCAACAACTCTGTGAGTATCTTCCTCTAATACTCTTCTCCCTGAACTCGACAAAGAGTTCTCTCTATGCACCCTTGCACTCACTCGATGCTCACCTAGTAGACCCCTACAGAGTTCTCAGTGACTCTATCTCTCTCTGAACTCAACACAGAGTTCTTTCTGTGCACTCCTTGCACTTATGTTGATGAAGGTTCATTGGTATCTCTCCTGAGCTTCTCTGAGGTTAACTTACTTCTGTCAACACACTCCTAGCGGACAATGTGCACTCCTTGCACTCGAAAACTCAAAGAAGAGAAATAATTGAAACTTATTCAATACTTCACCAGTTTAGGCATTCAAACCAGTTAATCTTCGAACACTCCCTTGTCAACTTTGTGGACATCATTACGTCACATCACTTCCATTTTCCAATTGCGGGGGCATGCGGTAGCAGTTTGGAGTAACCCACCTTTGGTCCCGTAATTCTTCTAACGCTGACACGTAACTCCTCGGTGAAACCGGGGTTTGGATTGCGGGACTGCCTTGGAGAATTAACTCCCATGCAACTCGGATCCCCGCAATGCCTCCTGGTCGTCGATCTTGATGTATAGTGATCAACGCCAGTGTGGGTCCTCTGACTCTTAACTTTGCTATGTAACCTTGGCCCTACTAACCGTGCTCATACAGAGTGCCACGTGGCGTAATACTAGCAACTGACTCGTGGCCCAATCAGATGGGTGTCACATGTCACATTCCATATGGAATTTCAAACTTCTACGGGTTCAAAACCCACTGACAGGTGGAACACAACCCATGTGTCCACGTCAAACCAAGTGACATCATCATGACTCACTACTTCGGCTCTTCGAGAGCTTTCTCCCTTCACTACTTCATTTGACCTTTTAACATTGGCTTGATCCAACAATAGATCTCTGCTCCCCAGATCTACGGTGTAGATCCACTTTTGGGACTTCAGGGCTTCGGGCTTTGACCCTTCTCTTGTTTTTGGAATCAGACTTCACTGAAGTCGCGAAGTCCGAAGGGCTTCCAGGTTAACTCTTCTACACCTTCCCCCAGATCTGACGGTCGTATGGGATTTCCCTTCCTTCCGAACAGATCCTACGACGCAGAACAAACTTTGTTACTCTGCGGATTTCCAAAGGAATTCATCGCTAACTGCCTCGCAACATTACCAGATATGACGGTCGTGAAGGATTATCCTTCTCTTGAACATATCCTAAGGTCCACATTACTCTACAGTCCAATACCATGTCTATCGTGATTTTACAGCACTGCTACTCCTCCTAAGCTTAGTAACACAACCAAGGTAACTTCTTGGCACTCAGGAAGGTTCTCAGGTTCGAAATTGGTCCTCCAGACACAATTTTTTCTTGAAAACTTGGGTCCAATGACCACTTATCCATCCCATTCAGGCTTAGTGTTTGAAACCTTGGCTCTGAAATTGAATTGTCTACTTCGACAACAATTCTTTCTGAAACTTTTGCTTCAACTTCCACTAACATGGCCCATCCAGGCTCAGTGTTGTAACCATGCTTTGATACCAATTTGTAACATCCCTGACCACCAATAGGTCGGGCAATGACACTACTCTTGTAGCTCTACTGCTCTATTATGATCTATAACAACTCCAACCTTAAACTACTGGGCTATGCCACACAGAGATACTTGCGAAAAACATACACATCTATATAAACATAGAATGGCTATTCTACATATATATAACATAATAACGCGAAAATAACAATAACGGTTCAGCACTCATTTACACAGGAATGACAGAAGGCAGTAAGCCACACTTAGTCCAGGAACTGCGTGGCCACAACAACCCACAGTTACGACACCACACAACTTAGACAAATACGGAATACCCGGGTTTCACAAAAGACATAGCTCAATCCGCGGGTTCTCATTGGGTTCAGGATGCATGACTATGCAGAGGTCAACAGGGTAGACAACGGATCAGTCCACGGGTTTTTCCACTGGTTTCAAGGTACGCGACCAGAGAACAAAACACATAGGTCGAGTGCATAGCTCTCAAGTTCAGACTGCGGATGGAAGAATGGATAGAGAACAATCCCCCCATGATGGTTTCTTGTGCACGGGTATGCAGACGTAGAGGCAAACGGTTCAGACACCCCCGATTACAACAAACTCAGGTGGAGGATGACATAATGGGAAGTGAACCCCACAACGTTGGCTTTCCCAGCTATAACTGCATGCGCCCAGGTTGACACTTGTCTTCCTAGAGCTGCATGCACTCCATTTTGCATACGTTCCTTTCCCAGGAACTTGGGACAACACTTGGTCAATTGACCACCTTAGCCTTTTAGGAAATAATAATAAATTATTATCCCCTTTAGAGGTAACCCCCCTAGCTTAGCCCCTAGGCCCACACACTTAGCCTCCTCCCTTACCCAACCTTGTGGAAGCTTAGTCCCCCATCACTCTTTCTTCGTGGTCGGTCTGCATGCAGCGATGTTTATATTTTATTAATGATCTGCATAATTACATATACAAAATTAGGATCCTGGCCTTTAACACTTAGGCTCTCCAGCCTAATAAACACATAATCCCACCAGCTTATATACACTTGGCTCACCAACCTATAAACATGTTTACAATTTATAGTAAAATTAGGGCACTACAGGGGGGTATTACAGATATAATCCTCCAATATCAAGAGAGGTTTGACCTCTCCATCCTTTCCCCTTCCTTCCACCCAAGAATATATGAGAGATAATAAAACTTTACATTAAATTATCACCATCAACCAACCATCGCATGGAACCTGATAATGCTTCCTGAGACTTCTTCAACTTATGCAATTCTTCACTTCTTGGAATACTCTGATCCTATAGATGATATTACTCAATGTATTCTATAAAACGCCTCCAAGTTTCACTCTTTGAATCCTCCCAGAAAAGGAGTTATAGAGAAAATGGTAGACCTTATTCAATTTTGGTTTATTCAGGAGAGCGAACTTGTACAGCATGCCCCACGCTCAATATTTAACATAAGATTCTGAAATTCGTACACAGGAAGCTACAACCTGTACTCTTTCCAATGCAATTGGTATCACTTCATTTGGATTCTCTATGAAGACGTTATGACTGTTTTACCCAGAACACTTGTTTATGACTAGCTTCGGGACTAGTCAAAAACCCTATCTTCCACAGAGTGTATCTCCAAAATTATAGCGAATAAAGAGTTGGAATTTTTACCACAGGTACCTAGATATGTCTTCTCAATAGCATACAAATTTCACCATTTGAATCGTTCTAGAAACAAAGTTATAGCGAAAATGATAAGATGACATGTAAATAACATACCTTAGAAGACATCACCAAAAGACTTCATCCTCCCTTGAAATTCGACCTTCTTTACTTCAGATTTCCTCTGAAATTCGACTTATATCTCCTTGTTCATTAACAAACTTGTGCATGTTAAAAAATTAATGTATAATGAGATGTATTTATACCCTTTATGTCACTTCCTTTTAACATTAGGGTCAACATGTAGTTTCTGCTTCAATTCACATTGTCATCTTCAAAAATTCATTTCTCCTCAATCGTGAGGATCCACGTGACATGCCACATACCACCGGAAATGACATGACTTATACTATCCATCCATGGGTGTTATACCTGCATATGTAATTTCCTTCATGTCTATCTACATCGATCAACTGTTGGGTCCAAAAGCCAATGGCTAGGGTTGACATCAATGACTACATCCAATGACTAGGGCTGACATCAATGACAAAAAACAATCTTCCAACAATAAATGTGCTCAAGATGAAATTAGCTAATTCATTTGTGATGAAGGATTTGGGTGCTACAAATAAAATCATTGGTATGAGAATAACAAGAGACAGGAAAAATCACAAATTGACATTGTCTCAGGGTGAGTACATAGAGAAGGTGTTGGAGAGGTTTATAATGCATAATGAAAAACCAACTAGTACACTGTTGTCCAACCATTTCAAAGTAACCAAGGAAATGTGTCCCAAGACACAAGAGGAGATAGAATACATGTCCAAGGTCCCTTATTCATCAACAATTGGCAGCTTGATGTATGCAATGGTTTGCACAAGACCAGATATTGCACATGCAGTGGGAGTTGTGAGCATGCATATGAACAATCCAGGTAAAGAACATTGGGAGACAGTAAAGTGGATTCTCAGGTATTTGAGAGGTACTTATACTCATGCATTATGTTTTGGAGGTTCATACATTGTTCTACAGAGATATGTTGATTCGGATATGGAAGGTGATAAAGATAGCAGGAGGAGCACCACAGTGTATGTTTTTACTGTAGGTGGAATATCAGTAAGTTGGATTTAAAAACTACAAAAGGTTGTTTCACTTTCAACAACAGAAGCAAAGTATGTTGTTTCTATAGAGGCTAGTAAAGAAATAATTTGGTTATAGAGGTTTATGGAGGAATTGGGAAAGAAGCATGAGAAAATCAGGTTGTACTGTGACAGTGAGAGTGCCATTCATCTTGCAAAGAACTCAACCTTCCATTCGAATACTAAGCATATACAACTAATGTACCATTTCATACGATTTGTCTTGGAAGATGGACATTTTAAGTTGGAAAAGATACACACTAGCTAGAATCTTGCAGACATGTTAACAAAGGGAGTAACCAGGGAGAAACTATGTTCTTGCTCTGTTTCAGTTGGTCTTCAAGCATGAAGGTGAAGATGAGAAATTTTCTAGGTCCAAGGTGGATCATAGTCCAACAAGTACAACATTGGTGAAGTTGTTGTGATCAGTCTCCAAGTGGGAGATTGTTGGTTGTGGAGCCTGATTATCTTCTTGATTCATAGGTCTTTGTTTTTAGCCGTATTTATACCCCATGAAGACTATACACCCCTCCACGTGGGGGGGGGTTGTAGGGGGTGGTCTTGCCCCCCCTACGGGGTCCAGGGGTTCAGGGGCGAAGCCCCTGAAGGAAAATTTTCCTTGTAAATGTATATTGTAATTTCATAGTAAATATAGACTGTTCATTATAATGTCACAAATCTGACGATAGAAGTTATGTTAGGTTTTTTTTTCCCCTAGAAGGCAACCCTCTTTTATGAGGGAATTGTATTGCGGTTGTGTATCATTGTGAATATTGTATTCTGAGAGAGGAGAATGTGAGAGAAAGAAGAGGAAGTTACAACAGATGTGTTGTAGGTTGTATCCCTTCATTTTGCTGGATAATAAAAAGGAAGGACCTGGAAATTTCTTTGGTGGACGTAGCCCACATTGAGTGAACAACGTATATATGTGTCTCTATTGTATTGTGTATCTTCTGTGTTTTATTTTTGCATTTGTTTTATTTTATTGCTCAACGATCCTATTTTTCTAACAACATACCCCTAAAGTAGGGGAAAGGAAACATCGAAGTGAATTGGGGTTGTTATGTTGTTCGAGATTTTGTTTTTTAATGGAAAATGAATACTTCATAAGGTCAATCTGCATCCCACGCCTCGCGAAATATTTTCAACGATCTTGTAACTGCAAATCTGAATTTCCCAGCTGCATGCCCACTTGCAATAATCACAAATACGTGACCGCAACTTTTCAAGAGAGAAATAGAAGAGGAAGAAGTGGAAACAATCAAGAGGGTGAAGAGACGACGATGGAGAAAAACCAGAAGAAATTATTTGGTGAATTGAGGCATTGTGAAGGTGAAGAGGGGATGCAGGGGGATGTTGAGTAGGATGGACATGGGGGAGTACGCTACATGATGCAACATAGGCCAATCAACATATGCCATATGAAAATTTGCAAGACAAAACTAAACTAAACATCAAATGACACATGTTAGTGTTTGAGAGGTTCTAGACATACAATAAAACTTATCAACCCGAATTGTTGTTTTTAATGGATGTTTCAAGAACAATGTCGTGGTGATATATAAAGAGAATCTTTCAAGGACTACTTGAGTTGGAGGAATGGAGGGTTGTTTCTATGTATCAAGACATTTTTGTGGGTAACTGATACAATTCAATTAGAGGTTAGAAACCACTTAGATGAGATCCATAGTTCAAAGTGCACTAAAGAGTGATCATCTCAACAATTTGCACTAGTGATGACTCATTGACACCTAATTGGGAAAAATGAATACTTTGATTTATTTAATTATTTGTAATGTTAAAATCGCATAATATGAGAACACGCAATATTCTTAAGTTATTGTTATTCTTGTGTCATATTATCTTCTTTGTTGTATACCTTACCTTATTTATACTCGAGTAATATAGTACACCAATGTAACAAAATATGTAATATAGTACATCTATGTGACAAAATATGTATTCTAAAATATAAGGTTTAAGAGTACAAGGACTTGTCATAGAATTCCATATAGTAATCATATATTGATTTAGTCCACTTTGTTATTATAATTAATGCATAAGGTTCCAACTAATAAGTTTCAAGTAATTA
>WSFP011578332.1:0-10567 GCA_009831015.1 Picea engelmannii | reverse complement strand
AATAGAACATCAAAACACCATTGGATCAAAGACTCGATCATAATTATTAGAATACCATCACAATCTTATAAAAATGAAGTCATATTAACAGCAAAAAAATGCCAAATGAGTAAAGGTTTTAGTGTCTTGCCAACTGTGATACCATAAATGAATTGGAAATCCAATGAACACATAGACAAGAGTAACTATAATAATCCAGTGACGATTTTAATGCCATCGACATGACTTCGAACTCAAATTTTTCATGCTTGCAGTTGTGAAAACGAAAACAAAAGCAGGTGTGTAAATGCGCAAGATAATAATGGTGTTTTATTCACAAGATTGCGATGAGAATCAAGGGTTCCAAAACACTTGTGTAGACAGCTTATAAAGATACGATAAAAATGCGAAATGGCTACCAACAATGGTGACACACTGGTAGAAGCAGTTATCTCTGCCAAAAGAACAAATTCAGATCATGATAATGGGAATAATTCTAACTCAAAAACAACCAGAAAATTGTTTAAACATCATTATTAATCAAATATTCCAGCAGTGTTTAAAGGATGAAAATTTATAACAGTCTTAAGACAAGTGAGACATGATATTAAAGATAAAATCTCCAATACTTTTGACAGATCCACTGCTGCCAGCAGGCATTCATAGCCTCGACAGGGTTTCCATTTAACCCACTTTGATATTCGTATCCTGCAAAGAAGTTCCAGATCAGAATAAAGGAAATTTTAAGGTCTACCAGCGGGCCTGTTCAGTACCCCGACGAAGTTGTCTTGACATCATGCATGCATTTACCCACTACCAGCAGACCTATTCAACATCCCGACGGGTTTACAAGAACTTCCCATAGCTCTTTTATGATTTAATTTTTTAAAGATATATAATTGAGCGAGGTGACGCTGAAAATTATGATATTTTAAACATATTTTTACAGACCTTGAAAGAATTTTTAAAAATGTCCTTCATTAAGATTCAGAGATGGTTTGTTTACAAAACCAAACTTCTAATGTAGGGAGACATCTTCTGAGTCATTCCCTTAAGGAACGGGGAGAGCGTAATAAGATAATGGATGATCGTGACATGCTTCACTCAGAGATCGACATCAGTTAACTTCTTTCGAACAACAGTCTTTTCTCAACACAAATGTAAATTTCAGAAGTATATTATAATTGATGTTTAGACAGTTTTTTAGCAGTCATTTTAGTGAAATAATTTTCTATTTTCTTTGTCTGAACAGTTCAAAATGTAGGTATGTGAATTTCCAAAAATAAAAACTGATAAGTACAAGGGGAAAAATCAAAACCAAAACAATAAAAGAAAAGCAAACAATAGAAAAATATTTACACAATATACAAAGGGTTGTCATCAAGAGAAATATATTTTCAGAGCTTGGCCATTCACTGGGTAGGTGTCTGGCTGTCCCTCTAGAATCTGTAGTCAGAAAGAGCTGGGACCCAATTTCTCAGCAATTAAAAATGGTCCAAGCCATAAGTTCTGAAACTTTGTATGCTCTCCCTTTCCCTCATGCGGTTTGTCCCATTTCAAGACAAGGTCACCTACTTCAAAGTTCCTATCAGAGGCAGAGTTAGAATCAAGCCGGCTTTTGACCACTAGTTGATGCTGATCTAACTTACGTTTAGCTTGAGCTCTTACCTCTTCTAGTTTCATTAAAGCATTAATTCGATTTTCCAAAGGGGGACAGTCTTCTTTTTGTATTTTCTGTGATAACTGTAGTGAGGGAAGAAGGATATGTGGTGACAGAATTGCTTCTCTGCTGTAGACGATAAAGAAGGGAGAGTTATCTACAACAGTTTTTGGTGTTACCCTATCAGCCCAGATTTTGTTTAACGGTGCATTATGCCAGTTTTTATGATTCTCAGATACCGTTCTCTTGATGATTTCAATCAGATTCTTATTTGTTGATTCTGCTACTCCATTTCCCTAAGGGTAGTAGCTGGCAGAATACTTCAATTTAATTCCTTTTTCAAAAGCAAACTCGCTCATTTCAAGAGACGAAAAATAAGAGGTGTTATCGAATACTAAACAGTCAGGGATACCAAAACGAGTAATAATGTTTGAATTTAAAAAGGCAATTACCTGACTGGTATTCACAGTTCTTAATGCCGCAGCTTCAGACCACCTGGTGAAATAATATGTGGTTGTTATGATAAACTTATGTTGTTTTGAGGATGGCGGATTAATTGGACCTATAATATCAAGGCCCCACTGCTGAAAAGGGGAGTCTACTGAGACAGGCTGCAAAGGAAAGGCTGGTTTCTGTAACCGCCCGAATGCTTTTTGACAAATAATACACTTGTGGCACAAGGCATGGCCGTCTCTAAAAAGTGTAGGCCAGTAATAACTGGCTCTCAAAACTTTATGGGCAGTGGTGTCACCACCAAAATGCCCACCAGTTTTGTGCACAGTAGATTGCATTTTGATTGTGTTGTCCTAGGTTTAACATATCGTTTTCTTCTTGTTGTCCTGCTGCTGAATATGCAACTAACTTGCATAACCCTTGGCCTCTCACTATTTGAGCTGGGGTAATTTATATGTCGTACTCCTATAAGGAGGTAACCCAGTTCACCCTCTTTTCCCCTAAATCTTTCTGCACTAACAGATTCCTGACAGCTGGGTAAGGGACAATAATTTTCGTCCTAGATTTCAAAAGATAAGACCGGAAGTGTTTGAMTGCTTTGAAAACAGTGTAGGCTTGTTGATCTACCGCTGGGTAATTAAGTTCCTCGCCTTTGAAAGAAGAGCTCATAATGGCAATGCGTACTTCATTGTTTTCAATGTTCTTTKGAGTTAGGACGGCAGCATAAGAGAGACCAGAAGCAAATGTGTAGAGCGTGAAGTCTTGCGAAAAGTTGGGGCTCATGAGAGAAGGAGCATCTATTATGGCCTTTTTTTATCGAATTGAAAGCTTKATTTTCTAAGGGTCCCCAATGATATTGTGWGCCTTTCTTAATTAGCKTCTGTAAAGGTCTGACCATCTCAGAGAAACTGGGGACGAATCTCCTGACAAAGTTTATCTGGCCTAAGAAAGACTGCATAGACCTTTTGGATGAGGGAGGGGGAAGTTTCTAGATGACTTGAGTCCTTTYAGGGTCGATAATCATCCCTTTGCTCGACACAATGAATCCTAAGAGTTTACCTTGTTCTACTGCGAAAATAGATTTTTTTGGATTCAAGGAAATGYCGTATTTGCGACATTGTTGTAGAACARCTCTTAAATGAGCTATATGATCAGTTTTGTTTTTCAAAAATACAGTAACATAATCTAAGTAAACTACGATGGATTGATTGATTAAGCCTCGGAAAGCAATGTCCATCGCTCTCTGGAAAGTGGCACTGGCATTAATCAGTCCAAAGGGCATTTTCCTGTAAGTGTAGGTGCCCCATGGAGTGCGGAAGGTAGCTTTGAGTTGGTCTGGAGGAGACATCAGGACTTGGTTGTACCCTCAAAAACCATCCAATAAGGATAGTCTCTTAGAACCAGATACCTGTTGAAGGATCTGTTCCATGGGTGGGACAGGGTAGTTGTCTTTATCATACACTCTATTAAGGTTTCAGAAATCGACGCATAGTCGGATTTCCCCACTTTTCTTCCGGACAGGGACAAGGTTAGAAACCCATTGCGTGTGCCTAACTGGGAAAATGATCTTACCATTCAGGATTTTATTCAATTCTTTTTTGACGGTCGGTTCGAGCTTAAGGTGCATTTTTCTTAACTTTTTTTGAAAGGGTAAGGTTTGGGGTTTCATAGGAACAACGTGTTGTATGATGTTGGGGTCAAAATTTTTAAGGTCATCATACGTCCATGCAAAAACATCTTTAAATTCTTTAAAAAATTTAATAAATGCGACTTTTTCTTGTTCAGAACACCCCTACCCTAAATTAATGCACTGTGGATTGTCATTAGTTCCCAAGTTTACTTTTTCATATGATAACGAGGAACTATTTGTTTTACAGCTGACCGATTTTTTGAATTTATCTTGAAGATCGTAAAAATTTTCTAATCTAACTACAGATTTAGGGATCGAATTTACCATGTTCGATGAAGATTCAGGAGATCTCGGATCTGGTATTACCGTGAAATCACGCAAATTGTCGTCGTGAGTCCATTCGTCGATCACCGCTCCTTGAAAAGTTTCTTCCATATGAAGGAATCTAATAATCTGTTGATCGTCGTCGAAGACTCTCCAATTCGTGATGTTGTCAGGAATGGATGGCCTGAACAACAGTTTGATGGAGAATGCATTCGGGGATAAGCCTTCTGCAGGAAAGAGTTTGGAAGCTACGTTAGCTAATAGATCAGCTTCAGAATTATTCAATCTAGGAATAGAATTTATATTGAAAGCAGAAAACGTATTCATTAAATTCCATACCTCGGATTGGTAGCTTCTAAGATGCAGAGATAGACAGTGGATAGAATCTCTTACCTATCTAACCACGATTTTCGAATCGCCAAAGACAGTCAAATTTTGAATGTTCATATCTAAAGCTTTTCTGAGGCCCTGTAGTAAAGCCTCATATTCTGATTTGTTATTAGTACATTCAAATTCTAGCCTACATGCAATCAGGGTTTTGTTACCTGCCGGATCAATAATAACGTAGCTTGCACCTGCTCCTTCCTTGGACTTTGACCCGTCAAAGTAAAGAGACCAAATTTGGTTTTTATCGGGTGCATGAGACCATTGTGTAGAAGCTGTTGGCTACACATATGCTACAATCTCAGACTGTTGTTCTGGGTTGGTAATAGCTGAAGTCTCGGCCATGAAATTGCCAAAAAAGGTATCCATCCCTTGTATTTCAGGTGAATCAACAGAAGGTGTAAATGGTTCATTGGGATCGTTTAAATCTATGACTGTGAGCTTTAGGTAGCATTCACGATTTACCTTGATATTGTTGGGCTTGTCATTCTCGAGTAGCCATAGGTGAGACCAATCTGTCGTGAAATAGCCATGTAGTTGCTCTAACCAGTCCATGCTTAAAAATAGACCATACACTTCTGGAATATCCACAACAATAATATCAATCACTTGATGAACTTTGGGGTTAGACGATAATCTTATAAGCACATTCCTTAATTCGCCTACAACTTTAACACTAGTTCAATCAAGTTGGATGATTTTTAAATTGGATGGTTCAACTTCAGCGTTAATCTTCTGACACACAGACCATGGCATTACATTGGATGACACTCCTAAATCCACCATACAATTGTGCACGTTCCTATTAAATATTTTGAAAGTTAACAAAAATAGAGGTACATTTCTGCGAGTACTAAGGGTGGAATCTTGTGGCTTTTTACTCGCAGTCTCTAAAGCTAATTTATCTACATTTTTTACATTATTTACACGAAGGATTCCTTTATCGTGAGGATCAAGATTATTCTTAGTGGAATTCTTCTGAGGAACCTTGTTCTGAACAACCTTGTTACTGCTTGAATTACCATTTTTGCTCTTCTCTGTGATGTTCTGTAACATTTTTTGTAGCAGAAACATAAATTTTAATAATTCATAAACATAAATGTTAGCCCTTAACTTTTTTAGATATTCAACTTAATCATAATCTAAGTTGGGGTTTACATGACTCTGTTTAGTCTCAGCTGGTTTAGATTTCTTTGGGGGCAAAGTCGTAGTGTTTTCGGAAGAAGGTTTGTTTGTTGTCTTACTCCTAGTATTGTATGGATGTAGTGTCTCGAAGTTAGCTTGAAAAATGTTATCCGAGAAGTGTCCAAAAATGTTTGGAGAAGATTCTTCTTCTAAAACTGTCTCTTGTTCAACTACCTCCTCAGGAATCTCAGGAGGCATTAAGTTATCCTAGGCTTCTAGAATTGTTTGAAGGGCGAATTGTAGACTTTCTAGATTTAGGCCCTCAATAGTTGGATTAGGTCAGCTGGTGGGAAAAGGATTCCTAAACGGGGGTTTGTAAGGCCCTTTGCTCGAAGAAGATTCTTCGGCCGTCCTTTTCAAATCTATAACTTGATTTGACAGTTTTTGAACGACTTTAGTTAATTTTTCTAAATCTGAGCTTTCAGGTTGTGTTTTACTTTGAGCACGTCTAGGGAGGATTTCGATCTTCTTTTTGGAAGATGAACTAGTCTCTGTTTCGTTGCCAGTAGTGACTTTTAAACTAAGGATGTATTTTTCAATCTAGTTGGCCTCTTCGAAGGCCTCTAACAACGTGTCTTTCTTAGATCGTTTTACCCAAATGGCTATACTTTGATGAAAGGCTTTAGTATAGTATGCTATGATAAGATTCTCGGTAGGCATTGAATTGATAGGGATTCGGTTCTTTAGTGTTAAGAATGTTTGATTCAAGTCTTTCATTTTCTCTTTGGGGTTCATTCTTAAGCTAGAAAGCTCCATAACTAGAACTTTTGGAGACTTATCATCTCCAACCTTTTCCAGAAAGTAGGATTCAAACTTCTCCCATGACACGATGGTATGGGGTTGCTGGGAAAAGTACCAAGTAGAGTCATTGCCCTCGAAAGTATAGGGGAACAACCTACAGACTGCGTCTTCATGCTCGACGTTACGGAGTCTAATGACTAACATAAAAATTTTAATGTGATCTTCGGTGATCTGTTTAGAGTCAGGGTCAAACTTGGGGAGCCACTTCTCCGGATGTTTGGGTAAGGGATGTTGAGCCCCAGGTATGGCTACTACATCTTGGTCGATCCAAGGTCTGGCAGGATTGTTCTGATTGGCCATTGGTGTAGGCGGTGTGGAAGGCTGAGAAGGGGAACTGCCTTCGTCATAAGAGTCTTCTCCAGAAGAAGAAGCAGATGATGGAGGTGGTGAGGGTGGTATTCCAGATCCTCCTGCAGCAGGAGTGAGGATTGGATCTATAGGGTTTAAAGTGAGGTTAGTGCCTCCAAGTTGTTCTCTGATATCATAGAAATCTAAAGGTTGGTCCAAAGGCCGATTTGGCTGCCTTAGATGGGAAAAGGCACTATGTGTTCATAAGAGAGATTGGCAGACAATATCTTGTATGTCACCACCTATAGGATTTGGGGTTGTTGGTTCAACTGTGATACGTAGATCGTCATTTGATGTGGTTGTTGTTTGAGGGGGGATGTTGTCGTTTGAATGGCTTCTTGTCACTATAGGTGAGTGGTTAGGTGGTGGAGGAGTCTTACGACCACCTCGTGCCATTAATAAATTTCAGGCCCTCCTTCTAGCGCCATTTGTTGACGGGCAAAAGTGAATGCTCGTCAACTGGAGGAGTGGATCCGGTCCGGGGTTGTCTAAATAACCCAAGCCGTTTGGGATGATCCACCCCTATGGGTTTAGCGGCTCCGTTGGCCGATCTAAGTCCTAGGAAAACAAAAGAAAACTAAACTAAGGAACTAATCTAAATGAAAACAACAATTAAAGCAACATATAAACAAATCTGAAATGTTTATATACAGTTTATTGTCTAATATTATAGAGCAGTAATTCTATGAAATTAAATGTTCAGCTATCAACAGAATTAGATGTCAACTACAATGTACAGTATTTACAGATTACAGATTTTAAATTGAAAACCCACAAAAATCATTTGTGAGCCGTACTATGACAGCAAAGCTATTGTTTTTGGATTTTTATAATTTTTTATGAAATAAAAATAAAATGACAACTATCAAAGCTAAACAATTAAAATAACAATCTGTACTATAAAACTAAACTACACATCTATCTAAACTACTGAGAATTCTTGAATCTATTAACTATTAAATTGCAGATAGCAAACTAACCTGAAGTAACACTTCCTATTTGTCCTGTGCACAATACTTGATTCAACTGTTTGATGGGAGGAAACCCGCACCAGATTTTCCACAAGATTCTCGTAAACAGGAAGCAGTAGTTCTCTTCGAATATGAATGACAGAACAAACAAGACATAAAATGACAACAATCTTATAAATTACAAATCATCACACCTAGATAAATCCTTGTGCGAAGATCTGTACAGAATAGTTCATTTAATGAAGAAGATGAATCTTTACTCATTAAATTGAAACATAGTAATTGTTGTACGAAAACTGAGATACATAAGATATGGAAAGAATTTAAGTTATAATGCATCAACCTGTAACAAGTTTTGATATCTAAAGTAGTCAATAACTTGAACACAAATTAAAATGCACAAAACTTGAGCGAAAGTATGATAAATTGAAAGCTAAATCTGTTACAAAAGATCCACTTCCATTCGAGTCTGTATCATCATAAATCCATAGTCTTTGTTCTCCCAACAGTGATGGGTTCATTAAAAAAATAAATGAGTATATAAAGGCCACAGGGTAAAACATCCCTGTGGGAATTATCAAAAACAGTTTACAAAAAATCTGGGAATAATCTCCCAAGTCTCTATTTCTGCCTATGACTAACAAACTAAAACAAAACTATATAACTGCCACAACATGTCCAATTTTCCATTGAAATTTGTATGTACCTGTGGGTGGACAAGAATAGGCAAGTTTAGATAATGTTTTATTTGTAAAATTAATAAAAATCTAAATTTTAAGACTAGCTACAGAATCTTACGATTCTGTAGCTGGTCTAATTTGAAAACAGAACCGCTTAAATCAATCCAAAACTAACATAAATATATTCGACCTATTAAACAAATATTTAATTACTAATTGAAAACAAAACAAAACATTGACGCTAGAAGTAACCAGATCTTTTATGCCAATTTGAAACAAACGAAATCGTGTTCAATTAATCAAATGATAACAAGGATATATACGATCTTTCAAACAACTTTTTATTACCAATTTGAAATAGACAGAATCGTTTTGACAATTGAAAACCAACGAAGTCATTTTTTTGAATTAATTTCAATCGGAATAGACAAAATGAATATCAAACAAATATTTGGTACGAATTCAATATAGACACAATATGTCAATCCAACATTCAACAGAATCATTTTTAAATCTAAAACTAACAGACCCGTATCAAACCAATCTTTGATACTAATCCAACTCATAAACAAACGACTATGCTAATTCAAACGTACAGAATCGTTTCAAAAGGAAACCAAATGGAACTGAATCAAACTAACTCGAAAAAAATTTAATCGTTTATAGTAATCTGAGAACAATAAAATCAGATTAACCAAATCATAGCTATATTCGATTTTAGCAAAACGAATCGATGAAAACAAAATAGTTTATGCTAATTCTAAACGAAATATTTTGTGCTAATTCAAATACAAAAACGAAATCATTTCTGGTAATTCAAAGTAAACATAATTGTTTTTAATCTATTCAAACAAACAGAACTAATCGAAAGCAAACCCAATCGGTTATACTTATTCAAACCAACTCATAAAACAAAATCGATGTTGAAATACATACCTGGGCTATAGAAAAATGACTCGGTCAGGATAAGTTTGAATTGACAAAGGCCGTAGCTGCCTCAACATTTTTGAAGACAATAGAACCCATAGTCTTTTGCTTCTTCTCGTTGGCTTGTAGCCTGTCATTCTCCTTTGACAACACAGTAACTCATTCCTCTAATGAT
Source organism: Picea engelmannii (assembly GCA_009831015.1). Classification (NCBI taxonomy): domain Eukaryota; kingdom Viridiplantae; phylum Streptophyta; class Pinopsida; order Pinales; family Pinaceae; genus Picea; species Picea engelmannii. The sequence goes on along the minus strand of WSFP011578332.1, from coordinate 1,050 downwards.
TTAATCTTATATTGCAACAGGGGAACATTCATGTAGTAACGTTCAAGCCAAAAATTGCATTGAGTACACAGTGATTGATCGGGCCTTGGCATTATAGGCGAGGGTTCTTTCAAGTTACCAGGGGTTTCACTATGAAGCTTAATTCCTAGGAAGTTAGGGTCGTTCTTGAGGCATGGAGGTAAGTTGGAAACATAGTCATAGGATTCCATAGAGCAGAGGCCATGAGAGTAAGGGTATTCCTCAGCTAGGAAACATTCAATCTTAGAGTCCGAGTCCTCGCTCAAAATAATGGGCTTCTGGTCATTGTTTTTCTTTGGCTTGTTCCGAGCACATCTAGATATCCATCGTGCATTTTTCTTTCTCTTACTGTTGACACCAGTATCACCTTTTCCTTTCTTCCTTACATGACTTTTAACGGTCTTAGTATTATCTTTAGCACACGGGTCGACCATGGTATCGGGTAGGTCAATGTTGGGGCAATTCGAGGGTTTGACAGGGGGTAAAAGGGTAGGAGGTGGCAGGGAAGGCCCAACCAGGGTTTTAGTGACCACAAGCTTGTCCACTTGGACACACTCAGGATAGACAAAGCCATTCCTTGATAGGAAGGCTTGCCAACAATCACCACTAAGATTCAAATGATGAACGATAATGATTTTGATCAAGCAGTGATGGAAAAGGCTGCTATCAGCCTTCTCACGCTTAAATCATTTGGACATTTTATACAAGTTGTATAGGAGATAGTGGGGCATATTCAGAGGGTAGTCTATAAAATTCATTAGCAACCTGAGATGGTACAGAAACACTAATCCATAATGACCATCGCAAGTTACGAATTGTTTAACAATTTCTAATAGGTCATGCCATCTGGTCTTGAGGGCAGTGATAGGCATACCTCTATCACAGCTGACAATTTTCCTTGATGTGAATAGGAGCGGCCACGGGACTTCATCCACTTTAGAATTCTTAAACCACCTTTTCCCTGTAGCTGGTAAGCCTGTAGCTGAGCTGAGGAATTCCTCATTTAGCTCAAGCTGTATGTCTCCGACCTTA
>WSFP011578313.1:0-10568 GCA_009831015.1 Picea engelmannii | reverse complement strand
TTAGTGACATTTACCTGATGTCCTTTTTGTAGCCACGAAACTCTGTATGGCCTTGGATGTTCAATAGTCTCCAGCTCCAACTTTTCTACCATCTCTGTAGAAATGAGATTGTTTATGCTACCACTATCCACAATGACTTTGCATACCCTGTCTTTGGTCTTGCAAGTAGTTCGAAAAAGTCTATTCCTTTGGGCTGGGTTCTCTACCTCCTTCTCTGGCGTTGAGAGAAATTTTCTCATCATCAAGGATCTTCCACCCTCAACATATTATGCCTCAACATTCCATCCTTTTGCTTCGACAATGTGAGTTTCACCTCCTTCTTTCTTTCTATCTGGACATTCATAGGATTTGTGTCCATTTTTTCCACAGGTAAAGCATTTTGTTTCTCCACCTTTGCCTCTTCCTCTTCCTCTGGTTTGAGGAAAAGTATTTCTATCAGCATACTGTCCTCTCTGTGAGCTTCCACCTCTCTCAGTTTGAGTTTGAGGTTTCTTCCAATCTTCTTTAGGTTTATGATTCTTGTCCTGGGCAATTGTTTTTCCTCTGGATTGAATTCTACCTCGACCTCTTTGACCTTGCTTTCGACTCAACTTCTCTTCAGCTTTCAGAGCCATCTGATAATAATCCTCCACATTCTGAAGGCTCATCATGCTCATCTCATCCTGAATGTCATATCACAGACCATTCATGTACCTAGCAACCTTTTCATCATCACTTTCCCGATGACCTACTCTGATGTTTATCCTGTAGAACTCTTCAGTGTATTCTTTTACTGACATCAAATTCTGTCTCAAATTATGCATTCTCTGAAATAGAGTAATTTGATAATCCTTGGGTATGAATTTGGCTTTCATCTTCGCAACCATTCTATCCCAGCTTTTGATTTTCTTCTTGCCTTTGCAACGTCTGTCAGCCTTTAGTTCATCCCACCATAATGCTGCATGTCCGTTAAGTCTTGTGACAACATGTTTCACCTTCTTGTCTTCCTCAATATCCTCATAATCAAAATATTTATCCAAAGCTCTAATCCAGTCCAGAAGTTCTTCTACATCCAGGTTTCCTTCATATACTGGGATGTCCATTTTCGCTCGGGCACCTATCCTTGCAACAACCCTGAATAGGCATCCATCTGCTGCATCTTCGGATGCAACTTCTTCTCCCTCATTTCCAACTTCATTTTCACTTTCAGCCTCGTTGATATCCCCAACATTGACTGTGCACCTTTGTGCTGTCTCCATGGTATCAAGCCTAGCACATAGTTCACGCATTTCCCTTTCCACTGTTGGATCAGGCATTGGCCTCTTTCTCCTTCTCGGTGGCATGGCTGCAATATTTTCTCTTTTCTCTACTACAGAAAGCAAAGAACTCTTACTCGCTCTGATACCACACTGACGCAGACCCCCAACCCTCAGGTCGAGGTCTGCATAGGATCTTTCAATTTAGGCCCTTAGAGTCTGACTGGCTCTTTTATATCCTCTCAAAAATTCCTTACACACCCAACTAAGTGTATTTCATAGGTCCTTCTAAATTATTCTCACGTGATATTTGCACTGGCATGAACTCCATGATCAACATCCAACTGACATTGGGACTTTCCCCTTTTCCTTTCGAGATACCTGATTTCATGAGTTTGTGAATCCTGTTGTCGAGCGCCTTACCTCTTCGACCTCTGAAACCTGAAATACCAAACACATGACTTTTCTTGCCACTTATTTTGGCTTTCCGGGACTTGAGTGGATGACCAACACATGTCCCTCTTTCCTTATGTTTTCCTAGTTTCCAAAATTCCTCCCCTTATGATCTTTCAAAATTTTCCCCGATGTTTGACCAACCCTATGACCTTCATCACATGTGTCCTCCAACAAGTACCTGGGACCCTGCCTTTTCGGCTTCCTTCTTCTCGCGATTTTGGGAGTTGCGATGATGTGCAACTCTACCTCTCGACTCTCGGAGTCCCAAAACCCAAATTGTTGTAATCCCAAAAATCCACTTTAAGTTCTATCACGCTTTGCGACTTTGGGATTTCCATTTCACTATGTCCCGTCCCTTGTCATCAAGATTCCCGGTATGTCGAACCCCGAAATATTGAAATGGTGCTATCCCACTTCTAAGGAGATCAACAGTTGTGGTTCCTCCCTTGATCCGACGGCTGGCACGATTTTGCGTACCGGGAGTTCGTGATGCTCTCGATTCCAATCACTGTCTCCTCAAGATCCCGGATCCCAAAATGCCGAAATGACGAAACGCTCCTCCGCAAATTCTACGTGTTTCGCGATCTTGGAGCTTATGATGTGGAGTTCTTTACTCCTTGTCAACGGAAATGCCAAAATGTCGATTCCTGAAATGCCGAAAAAATATACTGCCTCGATTTTTGATTTCGGACTTTCCTCCCTCCCGTGTCCCAATCACTCGTCCTCAGGACCTCCAAAACCCCGAATTCCAAATTTCCAAAATTCTAACCTCGTCACTCTTCGCCTTTATACATGAAAACTCTTTTCGTGTTTCAGGGATTTGATCAACCAAAGGTTTCATCCACACTTCAGACTTATGAACCCCGAAATGTCGAAATGATCTCGATGGTCCAATGATCGAAATCAATGGTCCACATTAAATCCCACCCTTCGAAGGTGGATCTATCCAATGCTTAACTTCCCCAAAACTTTATTGGATCCTACGGTCCTCGCTATTTCGGGAGTTATCCTCGAAGAATTCTAACCATTTAGTTTCCTCCTCAAGAACCTCTGGTTCAAAATCGACTCTGCGATCCTTCTCCGGGACGTGACTTCTACACACAACTTGGGCTTCCTTCTTTCTCTTGAATGATTCAAAGGCCCTAACCCTTCTGAGCTTTCTTCACAACTCAGGTCTTCAAGGAGTCTTCTGCACGCACTTCTTGCGGCGATTCTCCAAATAATTTAGCATACTTGAACTCTCGACTCTGTGCACTTTCTCGAAAACAACAATCCTTCAATATCTCAACCTGAGTTGATAAGTTCTAAGGTCTTGGCCTTCCTGCGCACACCTTGCATGACTTATGTGCTTGTCTTGCACTTCTACTGGAATGAGAACAACAGTATCCCTCCTGATCTTTGATTACATGTTGTTACAGGTTGGTTGGTTGCAGGTCAGTGGTACAGGTTTTTACAGTGGTATATCTCACAGTGATAGTGTGACATTGGTTCCATCATTCTACTTCTACATCAAGGTGGTTGGACGGGGCAAGGACAGGTGGTTGTATCCACCTTTTGGTTGTAGCCAGAGAACATAGGGGTTGTATCCTCCTTCTAGTTGTAGCTAGAGAATTGGGGAGTTGGAGCTTCCCTTGGGTTGTAGCCTAAGAAACTAGGGGTTTGGAGCCTCATTCCAGTTGCAACTGGAAAACAATGTAAGTTGGTGCTTCCAATGAATGCAATTCTTAAATACATATAAGAAAAAACATTATGTAGTTTTCTCCATCTTTGGGTTTCCACGTAAAAACACTGGTGTACTGTGTATGTGTATGATTTCTCATTTGTTCATTGTTTATTTACTCTAAAACTATTGGATGATAATGTTACATTGATATAACACTTACATTTTATGGTTAAAAAGGATTAAATTGCTCTATTAATGATTTGACCCCCCTCTCAGTATTCCAACAATTAGTATCAGAGTCGGTTCCTTTAGGAAACAATTTAACCACTAGAAGGAGATCATGGATTATTCTGAGAATGGGCTACCACTATTCAATGATCAGAATGGTTTAAATGATGATATGTGGAGTGGAAGGATGAAAGTATTTTTACAGGAACAAGGTTATTATATCTGGCTATCATTCATTATAGGATATGATAGTTCAAAAATGGAAAAGATTGTAGCCAAGACGAAATTGAAGAAGAATAACAAAATAGAAATGGATTTCATCTGGGAAGGAATACCTAATCCGGTAAGAGAAAAGGTTGGCAAATGTTCATTATCCAAATAACTTTGGGTTAAGTTACATGATATATATTCTTCACCCATCACAGATTCAGACAATGCCAAAGAAGATGCAAGTATAGATCAAGAATAAATATGTTCACCATGTCAAACAAATTCAGAAGATGAAGAGTACACAATCAATAGAGGTATGTTGTTTTTCTTTAATTGTGAAAAACATGGACATCTTGAAATAGAATGCCATGAGATAAAAAAACCAATTGAAAAGGAAGACAATTATGAAGAATAATTGATCATTGCTTTAGATGAACTAAGAAAATAAAGAGAAGAAAACAAGTCACTCAAGAAGGAATTGATGAAACAAAAGGAAAGTGCTCACATTTTTTAAGAAGCCCAACAAGTCATCAAGAACTTAAGAACTCAGCTAGAAGAAGCCAAAAAGATCGAAGAAAATATTAAAGATCAAAAATAGTATTTGGAAGCCAACATAGCAGCATAGAAGGAAGAAACAAAAATGAGAGAGAAGATATTGACATATCATCTCAAGGAAAGAAATAACGATCTAAACCATCTCGAGTCAAAGTTTGGTCAAGAAGAGAAGGTACGTGAAGAAGAAATAATCACATTAAAAATTCAGCTTGAATAAGCGAAGAGAACATAAGAAGTCATGAAGTTTCAGATATTAAAAAAAGAATAAGAGGTTGAGAATCTTGAACAAGAAGTTGTCACATTGAGAAGTAAAATCGTCAAGCTGAAAAAGAATATTGAAGAGACAGAAACATCTGTATCAATTGTAGAGAATGAAGAGAAGAACTCTAGCTTGATAGAAAATAAGAATGAAGAAAAGAGAAAGAGTTATGCAGAAATACTCAAAGGAATGAATCATGGTCAACCAAAATCTAAGAAAACTAATAAGGGTACATCTTCAAGAATACCATCCATGTTCAAGCCACAAAGAAGCTTCAATCATGATCATGATGAGTCAAGGTAGAAATTCATAAGGACTACACCACAAAGAAGATCATTCACTCCCAAGTATGAAAATTTCTTTTATGGTCATTATTTTTATTGTACTAATTTTGGACATAATGTTGTAGATTGCAAGGATTATAAAAGAAATGTTCAAGCAAGAAAGGCCTATGTGGTGCCACGTAACATTGAATGTTACAAATGTCATAAGCATGGACACATAGCTAGTGATTGTACAATCATGATCGATACTTCCATGAAAGAGAAAAATGATATCATATATAATAAATTATGGATAAGAAAACACGAAGAACAGGTGAACAAAGACCAGGTCCCAGAGATCGAAAGATTGGCAATAAAATGAGATGAAGAAAATTATACAGAGAAAAATAAAGATGTCAAATACATAAAGGTTTGGAAAATAACTGAAAGAAAAGAAGTATAGGAAAATAAAAAACAGGTTCAAGAGATTATACTTTCAGGCATTGTAGTGAAAGATGAATCCACAGACAATAAGAAATAAGTCAGAGCTCAGAGAGATGATGAATTTACCAATGAAGATGATGTTGAATACACATCAGAGCAGGAATTGTTCTGATCCATCCATATTAGATACTCCCAGGTAACATGAATATTAGATAGGGGGAGTCTATGCGATAGCTGTGATAGACCAAAGAACCGTCCTTCAAGCAGCTTGCAGAATTTGAGTAGAAATATCTAGAGCCATCAGTTGAAAAAAGTATAGTTTTATAGTTGTAGCAGTGAACAATTCATGATAGTATAATAATAAATGGGTCAGCATTATGGAAAGTTGTGCAGTAGAATCTTGGACATTATGGACATAGATGGATTTGTAAGAACACTTAGCAGGTTTGGACAGATATATGGCAGTGGACGAGAGCATGGATTCATAGATTGTTTCATAGAGTGGTTCAGAGACAAAGGAACATCATGGATGTTAATTACATAGGAAATGGATCAAACAATGCTAATGGATTCCAAATTGACAGATATTTTTTGGACAAATGCAGTGCATACAACGGTTCACATTCAAAACAGAGTAATTCTCAGAAACAATAATGAAAAAACTCCCTACGAGTTATGGAAAGGAAGACCAACAAATGTGAAGCACTTCAGAGTATTTGGAAGCAAATGCTACATCAAAAGAGAAGATGGAAGAATGGGAATGTTTGAATATCGTGTGGAAAAGGAGTACTTGTTGGTTACTCAAGTACAAGGAAATCATAAAATTGTTACAATCTGAGGTTGAACAAAGTTGTGGAAAGAATCAATGTAACAATTGATGAAACAGGTGGACGAGAATTAAAAGAAAAATAAAATGAGTCAGCGGAACAACTTTACGAAGAAGAAGAAAAATAGGAAGAAGAAGTAGAAAGGGAAGATGAAGAAGATTAGACAGAAGTAGAAGAGGAAGTTCATCAAGTGCCTCCAAAGACACCTAGAAAATGAGTACAAAAGAATCATCCTTTAGATCAGATTATTGGAAACAAAGATGCAGGAGTTGAGACTAGAAGAAGAATCTATTCACCAGAGAAAATGCACCTAGAACTCTTATCTACGATTGAACCAAACAGTTTTGAAGAGGTAAGCAAGGATGAATTTTGAAATAAGGCTATGGATCAAGAATTGGATCAAATAGAGAAGAATGACACTTGGGAATTGGTTCCAAGACCAAATAATAAGAATGTGATTGGTACAAAGTGGGTTTTCAAAAATAAATTGAATGAAGATGGACAGTTTACAAGGAACAAAACTAGATTGGTATGTAAAGGATACACACAGGTTGATGGAATCGACTTTGAAGAGACATTTGCCCCAATTTCCAGAATGGAAGAAATCTAATTGCTCTTAGCTTATGCATGCTCCAAGAATATTAAAGTGTATCATATGGATGTGAAATCAATTTTTCTAAATGGGGAACTTGAAGAAGAAGTCTAGATTGAACAACCAGAAGGATTTCAGTTGCCAGAGAATGCAGATTATGTGTGTAAATTGAAGAAGGTCTTGTATGGTCTAAAACAAGCTCCTAGAGCATGGTATTCTAGACTGGATAAATATATACAACAGGCAGGGTTCAAAAAAGGAAGTGCAGACAACAACCTCTACAACAAGGTAACTCAAGATGGTATTTTATTAATTGAAGTTTATGTTGATGATATTATTTTTGGAAGCAATGATGACAGGTTAAGCCATAAATTTGCAAAGGATATGCAAAATGAATTTTAAATGTCATTACTCGGAGAACTATCCTTCTTTTTGGGTATTTAGATATGTCAAATCAACCAAGGAATTTTTATTTCTCAAACTAAGTATATCAGAGAAATTCTAAAGAGGTTTGGAATGGAAGATTGCAAACTAGTTGCAAGTTGAGAAAAGATGATGATTCAAAGTCTATAGTCCAAAGGCAATACATGTCAATGATTTGTAGCTTACTGTATGTGACAACATCCAGACCATATATAATGCAGTTAGTTGCACAGGTGGCACGATTTCAAGAAGCACCAAAGGAATCACATGTCTTAGCAGTGAAAAGGATTTTCAGATATCTCAAAGGAACAAAAGAATTTGGATTATGGTATCCAAAAGGAAAGGATCTATCACTTATTATGTACACATATGAAGATTGGGCAGCTTGCATCGATGACCGATGAATCACCATGGAACAATGTTCTACTTGGGTGAGTATTTAGTATCTTGGCTAAGAAAGAAACAATCATCGATATCTTTATCTACAACTAAAACATAGTATATTGCAATAGTAACATGTTGTACATAGGTTCTATAGATGAAACAAAATATGACAGATATACAGGTTGAGTATGGTGAGCCCATTCCAATCTATTTTGATAATAAAAGAACCATTAATAAAAGAACCTGGTGATGCACTCCAAAATGAAGCACATTCCAATCAAGTATCACTTTGTACAAGAACAAGTTGCAGAGAAGAACATCAGAGTTGAATATGTTGGCACAAACGAATAAGTGGCAGACATCTTTACAAAACCACTTCCATGAGAATCCTTTGAGTATCTTTGCCATAGACTCAGAGTAATTTCTACTCCAAAATGAATTTTTTTGAATGCTTATGTTATATGTATTAGATGTACACGAGGAAGCACCATAAAGAGGACAATTCTGGTTGGAAGATCAGTTTCAGGAAGAGTTCAGTTAGGGGGAGTATCTCCAAGGACAGTTCAGTTAAGGGGAGCAGCCCTGGATGGAAAGATACCTTTTCCATTGATGACAAAGGGAGAGATATTTATCAGAAGCAGAGCATAGAGGCATGGTTCCAGGGGGAGTGATGGTCACAAGGGGAGCATGAGTGATATGAATTCAATATTGTGTGAGTGATATGACTTCAGTATTGCATCAGAGTGTTTCCATCAATTCCAAAGGGGGATATTGTTGATTATTTGGGTTGGTTTTCATTGATGTCAACCCTTGAAGAAAGTCTGGTAGTGAATTCTGGTAGCACAAAGGTTTGGGTAATGGACCCAAGTTTGTTTTATGTATAATGATATGAGTTTTAATATATTTGAAGGTAAGACTATTCTAGATGGATATTACATGTCATGCCATTTCTGGTCGTATGTGGAATGTCACACAACTCCTCACAGTTAGAGAGTTATGGCCATGTGAAGTTGGAGAACCCTTATGAGTCATATAGAAGCCCCAAAAGGTCAAGGTAGTCAAAGTGGTTGCAAAGAAGAAATTATTTAAATAATAAAGTTAATGAAGAAATTACTCAGTGGACAAGTGGTTAGAAGTTGGTTAACCCTAAAATAATGAAAGTAGTTTAAGATGGTTAGAAGGTAAAAAATGTAAAGTGAAGTGATGAGTGTACTATAAGTCAAAGTGGATACAAAAAATATTATTTAAATAATAAATTTAATGGAGAAATTACTATGTGGACAAGTGGTTAGAAGTGGGTTAGCCCTAAAATAAGGAAAGTGGTTTAAGATGGTTAGAAGGTAACCCCTTGAGGAAGCTACATAAAAGTATAAATAAGAGGCAAGGGTCTCTCATTTAAACACACTTGAGAATATTGAATATCTATAAGTGACTGAGTTAACCAAAGGATATCTAAGGTGAATTTTAAAGGAAAGTTGAATTAAAGAAGGTCAAAATTCAAGGGAGGATAAATTCTTTTGATGATGCTTTCTAAGGCATGTTATTTACAGGTCATCTCACCATTTTTACAATATCTTTTTTTTCTAGAATGATTCATACCACGAAATATGGAGGTTGTTGAGGAAACATATCCAGGTAGTTGTGATAAACATTTCAGTTTGTGGGTCGTTTCATTTTTGGAGTTACACTATGTGGAAAATAGGGTTTGTGGCTAGTCTTGAAACTAGTCTAAAACAAGTGATTCGAGTACAAACGTCACAACTTCTTCATAACATATCCAAATTCAATAAGACAAAATGTATTGGTTAGATTACAATATGTAGTATTTTGTGTACCATTTTTAGATTTATACAACAAATATTCCACGTGGGGCATGCTCTACAAGTTCACTCTCTAGAATAAGTCAGAATTCAACAAAGTGTGCCATTTTTGCTATAACTCCTTTTCTGTGAGGCTCCAAGTAGTGAAAACTAGAGGAATTGCATAAAAGAAACTGAAGAACATTGTGTACTATTGTAATATCTTTATTCATTACATGTACATAGTTATGATTATTTCAAGTTAGGGTTGTTGACTAATCCAAAATTAGATATTATTTTCTGGATAACTACGTAGTGTAAGTCATAAATCTATAACCCATATCCATGAGTATCAATTGCCAATGACTAATAATTCTCATGATTGGAATAGTCCACTTAGCACTCATTGCATCAGGTGATGCTCAAAGGGGTGAAGAAATGTGATTGAAACCAACAAAATGAATCACATAGCATCAATCATCACTTCCGGGGCTTTCACCTGGTAACCAGGACTTCCCAGGTGGTCAACCATCCCAAGACGCCTCTGGCTCAAGTGCACTTAACTATGGAGTTTTCTCCACAATCAAGCCCACTTAGCTTGCTACCCCATTTGCAAAACCTTAGCAAGTATTGTGCCTTATGAACTACCTAGTTAGATCTCCCTTCACTCTTATTATTTAAGCATAGATGGGCTTTCGCAGTGCAATATATTAAATATTATTTTTGGGACAACTGCGTAGTGTAAGTGATCCGGACTATTTTCAACAAGAAATGAGAGTGGAGATATAATAAAGAAATGCACAGAGATATTGCAGATATTCAATAATATAACAAAAATGTATCAGAGATGCAACCATAAACACAGATATACAATAATACACGATTTCTATTAATCATAGAAATGTACAGAGACTATAAAAATACAAAGTGAAAGACTCGCTAGAATGGTGGCATCTTATCTCTGAGAAGAGATGTGACAGCTACTCGCATTCACAAGAAGATGATTACAATGAGGCTCTAGAGGCCTTTTTACAATAGACAAGAATGCCAAAAGTCATAGACATCCAAAAACCTAACCCTAGGAGATGAAGCGCCAAAAGTCATGTGGGCCTCGTTTGGGTAAGTTAGGACATCAACTTCTCGGGGTTGTAACTTTTGCATACGATCTCCGTTTTAGGCGTGTGATAGCTCGTTGGAAAGGTGTTGTCGAGGAGATTCATTTTGGGGGAT
>WSFP011578310.1:0-10568 GCA_009831015.1 Picea engelmannii | reverse complement strand
GATATAAACATGTCATTTCAAGATAAGAATGCATATTTGGGACATGGAGGAAGGAGAGGGAGCCTTCAATCATGATAAAGAAGCCAAAGGTCAAAATATCAGTGTTGGTAATGCAAAGACTGAATCAAATGGGCACACGAGTAGAGGGGAACAAAAAACATTAATAGAGACCGTGAGAAGACTAAGAATAAAATTGTAGAGATACACAATAGACAATGAGAAGTTGATGAGAGACCAAAACTAAATAAATGCTCAAGTGATGCAAAACTTAAATCGGTTGCATAGGCAATCTAGGAATGGATCAGACACAAGGTAGGAGGAAGAAGGAAAACATTATGAAAGAAGAGGTAACTACAAAAGAGCTATTCATTAAAGAATTTCCAGTAGAACCCATAGACATCACTCATCTCCTTACTCAACAAGGAAATTGTATGCATACGAAGACTCCATAAGCAGTCCAAAAGTGTCTCTTGTTAGAAACCAAAGAATAATACATGAATTGGAAAGTTTACAAGGGGAGCTAAGGAATCTTAAGCCACCATCCTTTGATGGTGAAAGAGAAAGGGAAGATGATTCCGAAGCATGGTTTCTTGGAATCAGGAAGTATTTTCAGTTACACAACTACTCATCCAACCTAGAAGCTAGAATTGCCACATATCATTTGCATGGAAAAGTTTATTTCTTGTGGGATTAGTTGAAGAAAGTTGAACACATTAATGAGAGCATGATCACTTGGAAGCAGTTCAAGAGATATTTTCAGGAGGAGTACCATTCATAAAACTTATATGACAAGAAGATGCAAGAGTTCTTTGAACTCGGGTTGGGAAGCATGACCATGATAGAATATGAAAATAATTTGTTGGGGTTGTTGAAGTATGTAGGATTTATCAAAAATGAAAAAGTGAAGATACAAAGTTTTTTGCGTGGATTTCCATCCTTTTATAAGGAAAATATTCAGTATGACGAGACTAGGACTTTTACCGATACCATCAAGAAGGATAAGTACATGTATCAGCAAGGAAAGGGCGGAGAATCTTTGTAGAAATATCAAAAGGATAAGAAGAAGGAGAAATTTGATCAGAGAAGGAAGGGATTCAAGCCTCCTTTCAATAGAAACAGTACAAATACAAATAAACAAGAACATTCTACTAATAATGAATCCATGAAGGAAGACTCCTTGGGAAAAAGAGGAAGACCACCAATCCAGTGTTGGGGGTACAAATAAAATTACCTATAAAAGGATTTCCCTCACTAAGGAGATAAAGCAAATACCATGCACAACATCTAAGAGGATACAACATTAGAGGACATGCGAAGAATATATGCAACCTTAGAAGACCGATAAGTAGGGTACCAATCCAATATAATCGAAGTGGAAGGTAAGATCATTAATCTACCTATTGCTATTTTAATTGATTCAGGAGAAATCCATTGCTACATTGATCCTAAAATAGTGTATAGATTACATTTGGAGAAAAGTAAGCTTGATAAATAAAGTTTGGTTCAGCTAGCCATTGGAACCAAAAGAAGGATCAATGAGGGTGTTATAAGTTGTCCAATAAATCTGAATGGAGTGAGTACTAATTTTGATATGAATATCATACCATTGGGATCTTATGATATCATAATTGGAATGGATTAGTTGGACAAGCATCATGTTATCCTAGATTGTCATAACAAGACATTTACATGTCTTGATGAAGAAGGAAAAGAGAGCATTGTGAAAGGAATTCCAAGACCCATTTCTATAAGGGAAATTTCAGCCTTACAACTGAAGAAATGTTTCAAGAAGGATGTCAATTGTATGCAGCTCATGTGGAAGATCCAAAAAAGAAAAAAGGGACAAGCCTTGAATATTTTCTAGTATTGCAAGAGTTTGAATATGTATTCCAAGAAATACCAGGATTTTCACCAAAGAGGGAGATACATTTTTGTATTGATTTAGTACCAGGAGTTGCCCCAATACCAAAAGCACCTTACAGAATGAGTACACTAGAATTAAAAGAATTACAAATGTGGTTGGAAGAATTGTTGAAGAAAGGGTACATACGCCCAATTGTTTCACCTTGGGGAGAACCAATACTCTTTGTCAAAAATAAGGATGGAACATTGACTTTAGACAGTTGAATAAAGACACTATGAAGAACAAATACCCTCTACCTAGAATTGATGACCCCTTTGATCAACTAAGAGGAGCAAAGCTATTTTTAAAGATAGACTTGAGATCCGAATACGGTCAGGTAAGAATCAAGGAAGAAGACATCAGTAAGACAAACTTTAGAACCAAATATGAACATTATGAATTTATAGTGGTGCCATTTGGACTGATCAATGCACTAACTGTATTTATGTGCTTAATGAATGGTATATTTAGAAATTATATAGATAAGTTTGTCATTGTGTTTTTGGATGAAATACTTATTTATTCTAGGTCTGAGGAAGAGCATGAACATCACTTGAGGTTGGTGTTGCAAGTGCTAAGGGAACATCAACTTTATGCCAAACTTATAAAGTGTTATTTTTACCAAGAATAGATCTATTACTCGGGACACATTATTTCAGAAGAAGGTATAGCAATAGATGCAGAGAAGATTTAATCCATTGGAGGATGGCCAACACCCATGAATGTTTCAGAAATTTGGTCTTTTATGGGATTAGTTGGATACTACATGAGGTTTATAGCAGGGTTCTCTAAGATTGTTCATCCCATCACTTCTTTACAAAAGAAGGGAATTAAGTTTGAATGGAAAATAGAATGTGAAGAGAACTTTAATTTGTTAAAAGAATTACTTACTAGTGCACCTATTTTAAAGATTGTTGATCCAAATGAGAATTTTGTGGTATGTACAAATGTAGGCAAGGAAGGATTTGGTGGAGTCCTCACTCAAAATGGACATGTCGTTAGTTATGAGTCCAGAAAGATTAAAGAACATGAGAGGAATTATGCCACACATGATTTGGAGTTTGTTGTCATAGTTCATGCATTGAATATGAGGAGGCATTATCTCATGGGAAAGAGATTTTAATTAAGGACAGACCATAGTACCCTAAAATATCTTTTTGACCAATCAATCTTGAATGCTAGGAAGATAAGATGGCTGGACTTTTTAAGTGAGTATGACTTTGACATCAAGCATATCAAGGGAAAAGAAAAAAAACCGTTGATGCACTCAGCAGAAGAGTACATCGCATGCATGCTACAACAATTAGCATGCATCAGCCAGATTTAAAGAGCATAATTTTAGATGTTGTTGTTATATATCAACATTGCCTATAGGTAAAAGAAAGTTTACAACAGGAAAATGTACATTAGAAAATTAAAGAGTATGAGATTAAGGAAGATGGATTACTTATGCATAAGAATAGAATTTATGTTCCTAGTTCCAAAGAACGTAGAAATTTTGTATTAAAAGAATTGCATAATGTTCCATATGTTGGACATTCTAGTTACCAGAAAACAATTGCAGCAGTAAGAAGCCAATTATTTTGGTCATGAGTGAAGAAATATGTTGTTTATTACATTTCCAGATGTATGGAATGTCAAAGAGTGAAAGGTGATCATAGACATCGAGTGAGTGTGCTATAGTTGTTTCCGATACCATAGAAGAAATGGGAAGTGGTAACCATTTATTTTATAACTAAGTTACCCAGGAAAATAAGACAACATGATTCCATAATGGTAGTTGTGGATAAATTTACAAAGACTGCTATTTTGTTCCTGTGAAAATTATTCATACAATAGCTAACATTGCTGAAATTTACATGAGGGAAATAGCTAGGTTTCATGGAATACCTAAGGTAATTGTCTTAGACAGAGATACTAAGTTTACTTTGAATTTTTGGAGGGTATTCCTTAAAGGATTTGGTACAAATATGAATTTTAGCACAACATACCATCCACAATTAGATGGGAATATAGAAAGAATAAACCAAGTAATTGAAGACATGATGAGAATGTATGTGATGGATAAGTCATCTAAGTGGGAAGATTACTTGCATTTGGTTCAACTTTCCTATAATAATGGGTATCAAGCTTCATTGAAGATGAGCCCATTTGAAGCTTTGTATGGTAGGAAATGTAATACTCCAGAGAGTTGGGACAACCTAGAAGATATAGTAGTACTTGGGCCAAATTTTCTCAAGGATATGGAAGACCAGATGGTTAAAATTAAGAAGAATTTGAAGGTAGCACAAGATATACAAAAGAGTTATGCAGATAAGAATAGGATGGCTAGAGAATTTAAAGTTGGATAGCATGTGCTTTTGAAAGTAAATCCCAAGAAGATATCATTGAAGTTGGGCAGTTGTACAAAGCTAGCAACTAGATTATGTGGTCCATTTGAGATATTGGATAGAAAGGGGTCAGTTTCATACATGCTTGCATTGCTTGCTTTCACAAATGTGCATAATGTATTTCATGTCTCTTTGATAAAAAAAAATATGTACACGATCCTAACCATGTTATTGATTGGAATTTGATTCAGGTGGATTCATAATCGAGTCATAGAACTGGTAAAAGTTCACTGAACATGCTACGGTCCTGAAGATGGTACTTGGGAGCATAAATATGCCATGCGGGTAGAGTACTCACGAATGTTTGAAGAATTTTGATTTTTTGATTTTTTTTTTGTATATGCATTGAGTACAGTGCCAAAATAAGGGGGAGGGGAATGTAATACCCCGGTTTTGAGTCCCCATATTAAATAATGTATTTTGTGTATTTGATGAAAGGTCAGAGTGCCAAAACAATTAAAAGAGGCCAGAGTGCCTAGAAAATTTAATGCTTTGATCATTATTAATAATAAAATGCATCGTTGGCTGACAGACAAACAAGGAAAAGAGTTATAGGGGGCTATGATTCCACGAGAGAGCGGGCTTAAGAGGCTAAGTCTTTTTATTTTATTTTATTTAACCATAATTGTTTTAACTGAAAGAAGTGGTTACATGAGCTTCTTGGGGAAGGCCATGGATTCTTGATTTCCAAGTAAATATATAAACCCATATTTGAAATGTTTGGGGGTTCACACTCTTCATTCTTTTCACTCTCCCCATTCACTCTTTCACTCATTCATTATTCCTCGTTCATTCTTGTTCTTGGTTGGGACATAGGGATGAATTGTTGAGGAAGGAAGCCATTGTTTTTTGGTTGTAGTATTTGTTGGTGCATTCCAGCCATGATTTAATGCTTGCATGCCTGAGATGCATTATCATGTGCTAAAATTTGTTCACAGCTGTGAATCCTAAGAGTCTTGGCATGTATATTCTTGACCAGATGCACTGGATCCCTGGAAGGAGGTGGACATCTTGAGGGAATGTGTGGCAGAGAAGGGAGTCCATTCTCTTCGGTTATGCAGGCTGGAGAGAAGAGAGTTGGTGTACTTTCGATTGTTGTGTGTTGAGAAACCTGTGAGAGCTTGAGTGTTAACTATTTTTTATCCATGTTTATAAGAAGAACAAAACGAATAATTGATTGAATACCATAACATAGAGATATGAGAACAACATCAGATATCCAGTGAACAATAACTTCTATTGAATAAATAAAATAGGCTGAAACTGTAAAAGTGCAGAACTGAAACAACTTGCTTGAATGGTGGTAACTATCTCTAAGAAGAGATGTGGCTGCTACACACATCCATTTGAGAATAATGATTACAATGAGGCTCTGGAGGCCTTTTTAACATTACTCATGAATTCCAAAACCCTAGACATCCAAAAACCTAACCCTAGGAGATGAAACGCCAAAAGTTATGTGGGCCCCGATGGGTAAGTTGGTAGCTCAACTTCCCGGGGTCTTAACTTTTGCATACAACCTTCAATTTAGACGTGTGATAGCCCATTGGAAAGGTATTTTTGAGAAATATACATTAAGCTATCAAAATTTGACTTTATCTATAGTTTTACTGTGGCAAGCCAAAAAACACGGTTTAGGGCCCCAAAATGGCCCTGGAAGTACATAAAGATGTACTGACATGAAAAATTCCAAAATAAGCCAGTTGGATTAGGTGGGAGGCCACCAATATCCACCTGAAAGTTGTGTAGGGATTCAGACAACCCCATAAGTGTAGAACCCACAATTACAAAGAATTACAAAAGAACGTGTTGAACTAAAAACTGTCAAGAGGAGCCAATTGGAATAGGTGGGTGGCCACCAATATCCACTTGGATCAAGTTTGGGAAGTTAAGTGACACCTTGGAACCATCCTTGTGGATTCATAGCCCTGGCTTAGGGGTGACCTGCTATTGAGATTTGGAATAACAACGTCTATGTTTGGGTTGAACGTCCTTGGTATGCAACTAGCTGGTGATTCAGTTTTTTAAAGATAAGTGCTCTATGTCATGTGTTTCTATGCTTGTATATTTATTTCCATTGTGTATTAATTAATGTCTTTGAGATGTGTATCTTTAATGTTCTTGCTTGCTGATTATTGTTGTGCATGGCATGTTTAAACATTATTTTATGTTGTAGCATGGATCTTTATTATTGCATCTGTTGTTATGGTGTTATTTCATGCTTCTTTATTAATTAAATGTTATCAGAATTCAAAATCGGTCTTGAAGTGAATTTTTGAAGTAGCATGGCCAGCCTATGGGTGGTTGGGTACGTTACACCCAAAGTTAACCCAAACACACTCAAAGAATAACTTGGCAGTGGCTTCGGTTGTGATAATCTTCTTACACGATGCCAAAATGTCAATCTTAGAGAACTGATCAACAACCACAAAAACACAATCATTACCATGTTTGGTGGAGGGGAAAACATACATGTAATCCATGGAGACTATCTCCTAGAGCTTTTCGAGGGTAGGTAAAGGAGTGTACAACCACTGCTTCTTAATGGTAGGTTTAGCAATGACATAGGTTGTGAATGATCTAATGTACCTACTACCATCCTATCATATGGTTTTTCAGTAGAAATACTTATGAAGTAATGATATTGTATTCTCCACACCAAAGTGTCATGCCACCCAATCGTAATGTGCCTCCCAAATTATCTTTGCACACTCACTTGAAGGAACACAAATATGTCCTAGTTAGCAAAAAAGTGCATCTTAGAGGTGAAAGTATGGAATTTTTTTACCTACGCCCAATGTCTGATATTTAACAACGAATTCATGGTCGATATCATACAATAATGGCCACCCAAAGGTCTCATGCCCATAGGAGTTAAGAACTATTGTAAGAACCACAACCATGGCTCGA
This sequence comes from Picea engelmannii, assembly GCA_009831015.1. Lineage (NCBI taxonomy): Eukaryota > Viridiplantae > Streptophyta > Pinopsida > Pinales > Pinaceae > Picea > Picea engelmannii. The sequence goes on along the minus strand of WSFP011578310.1, from coordinate 3,365 downwards.
TTGAGGTAGTCCGCAACACAGTTTGTGCTACCCTTCTCATACTTAATGTTCAAGTGGAAATGTTGCAAGTACGTGGACCACTTCTTATGGCGATCATTTTGTAACTTTCCTTATGTCTGCATGAATTGTAGAGGCTTGTGATTAGTGTGAATGATCATTTACTTTCCCAAAATATTTTTTTTACACTGTCAGCATGCTTGCACAATTGAGTACATCTCCTTGTCATAGGTGGGATACCTGCAAACAATATTAGAGAGTGTCTCTTTGTGACAGGCCACCAGATGTCCATGTTGAGTGAGCATTGAACCGATAGCATAGTCAAAGGAATCTATCTCAATCTCAAATGGTTGTTGTAGGTCTAGTAGAGTGAGGACTATGTTGAGTGGAGGCGGCATTTCAAATCCTTAAATGATATTTGGTGTGACTCAAACTAGGAAAACTTGGCTTTAGCTCCACCAAAGGTCACTTGGATTAAGGGCTAAGTGATATGAGAGAACCCCAATACAAACCTATGGAAAAAGTTGGCAAGGTCCAAGAAGTCACAGAGCTTTTTTAGAGTCGTTGGGGTTGGCTAATTGTGAATGACTTGGATCTTGGCTGGGTCCACATGCACCCCATGTTCATTCACGATGTATCCTAGATATTGAATTCTTTGCATTCCAAACAAGCATTTCTTCATATTGGCATATAACTTGTGTTGTCGCAAAGCGCTTAATATTTGTTGAGTGTGCTACAAATTTTCTACCCAAATTTTGTATAAAATGAGGATGTCATCTGAATATACGACCAAAAAATATTTTTTAAACGACTACAAGGTGTCATCCATCATCCTCATGAATGTTGTTGAATCATTATTCAAGACAAAAGGCATGAACGACCACTCAAAAAGGCCTTCTTTAGACTTGAAGGTGGTCTTCCATACATTGGTTTGTTCAATAAGGACTTGGTGGTAGCCTAACTTCAGATCAATCTTACTAAAAAACCTAGCACCCTTAAGTTGATCAAGAAGATTGTCAATCTGGGGGATTGGGTATCATTTCTTAACAATGATTTTGTTTGGGGATCTGTAATCAATATAAATTCACAATGTCTTGTCATTATTTTGCACCAATGTAATTAGGGTATTTGGCCCTTTTGGATGAGCTCATGAATTTGATGCTTTATTTCCTCATTCTTTAGAAGAGAGAATTTGTGTATTGGGCCATTAGGTAAATGAGCACTAGGTATCAATTCAATTGAATGTTTGACCTGGTAGTGCAGAGGCACTCCTGTAGGTGAGGTGAAGATATCTTTGTATTCCTCCAAAATCTCATCCACCTGCTTATGCTATGCAGAGAGGCCCCATGCTAAGGCGATGGTGGTCATAGTAACCTTTTGTTCACCTTCCGAGTGAACCATAAAGAGGAAAAATATTCCAGTATAAGAGATCACCTTTCAGCACTAATTTTTCGAGAGCAATAAAACTGCAGTAGTCAAGACTACCTATAGTACCATGTAGAGATGGCCTCCTAAAGTAACAATGGAATTGCGAGGATTGGACTCATAAACAACATGGAATTTCCACATATAAGGTTCTCCTAAAAGAACATCACAAACTTCAAGTGGGGAAACATCACACAATAACTCATCTTTGAAGGGTTTGATGTTGTAGGATAAGTGACATCATTTTCAGACTTAGAGGCCTCGTCCCTGGCTCAACCAACCAATGGTGTATGGTTGAGGATGTGGCATTGTCGACAAATTCAATCTCTTGATGATGTCAGTCAAGATGAAGTTCTTTTGGCTACTGTTTTCAACAATAAAATGTAGTGGAGTCCCCTTCATCTATATCTGTGAATCAAGAGGTTCCCCCCTCCTCAAGCTCTTCTGGCTCTTCTGGTTAGATCTTTACAATTGCAATGATAACAATAGGTTTTGCATTAATGATATGTTTTACCTTATCCTACTCTAAGTCATATTTTGGGCCAAAGTATGATTATTTTTCTTTTAGCTAAGCCAATAATGATTATTTTGAGCAACATTCATCAGTGTTGTGCCAAGGGATTTTTTGGAACTCACACCACTTTCCATTGTCCTTCTTCAACTTTTTGTTAACCTTCTTTGCCTACAACTTGGATTGGTTTTCTTGAGGTTGTTTATCCTTGGTCTATCCTTTGTTCTGTGAGTTGGGGCCACCTTTACCGTGCTTTTTTTGTGGCGGATTTGTAGACCCAAATTCTCGCTTATTCCTCTGCTTAAATTTCTATTTGATTTTGATAGCATATTGACAAGAAAATCCCAATGATGAAACATCCAAGAAATTCATCTATATTTGGATGTACCTGTGTAGGCCATTGTGGTACTTCAAAACTATGTTCCACTTAGACTCTCTGATACCCAACTTTGAGAGCAAGGTATGAAAGATATCAGTGTACTTCAACACTATTTGGTCTCTCTTCTGACACAGAGTTGTCCATATTGAGTATTGGTCATCATAGTTTCCAATAGGGTATAATTCCTCCTCGAGGGAATCAACAAAAGTTTCCCAAGTGGGTTTTTTCCTAAATGTTGTATACTCATCTCCATCATGTCTGTAATGGCCATATTATTTAACATCAATTAATTCTACAAACATAACAGTAAAATTCAATAATTCCTTTTAATTGAGCACCTACGCATTTTAAATTGATCAACGAAAATAAAATTTTATAACATAATAAAACAAATACACAATTTAAATTACCTTGGTCTGATGCTAACCCTCCGCTTTCACTTGCCTTGTTGACTGTTGCTGAACTGTGTAAACACTGCCCAAAACCTTGTTCCACCCTTCCAACTAGGACAACTTCCTAGCTCTAGGATATCATGTGGATATCCTGGCCCCTGTGCCCAAAACCTCCAGCAAACCGGTGCCTGTACTGATCCAATCCAACTACTGAACTCAACTCCCCTCTCTGCAATCCAAGAGAAACCTCCGAGAAAAATAATAATCCCCGTAGAATGATTCCCCTTCATAAACCTCCTTCCCCTCCATATCCTTCCTTCACCGCCTCTTGCATTTACTTCCTTATCCACCCATTTATTACCTTATCCCCTCATAATTAATATCTTACCCCTTTTAATTAATATCTTATCCCTTTCCGTGTACGTAACTTTTTTTTTAATTTAAACAATATAACTTATTATCCCTTTTAAATTTAATACCCAAGTTATTGAATATAATAGGTAGTTAATTAATTAATCAAATTATAACCTTTAATTAATTAATAAATACTTAATTAATATCATTAGACCAATTGTTGTTTAGTTATTAACATGTTAGGAAAAATTAATTACCTAATAAATCTTTTACTTAATAATCCCTAAGTATATATTCTACTAGGGCT
>WSFP011578301.1:0-10568 GCA_009831015.1 Picea engelmannii | reverse complement strand
ACACAGGTTTCATATGCAAAACGCAAAGGTTGGAAGATCCAGTCACTATTTGACATGGCATCATCCAATTTGGATTGGATCTATTAAACAAGGTATAGAAAAGACCGTGAACATGCCGGGCATAGCTTACCAGAGGCAGACCAGTTTGCCATTAATTGGCATGCCCACACAATGGCATAACACATTTTTTCATAAATAGAAATGCAAAACAACTTAGTAACAGAGGATTACAATTCATTGACAATCTATGTAATGAAAAATATGTAGCACACACACGGTTTCATAAATAGAAATGCAAAACAACTTAGTAACAGAGGATTACAATTCATTGACAATCTATGTAATGTAAAATATGTAGCACACACACGGTTTCAAGCATTGTTCTTGCCCTCAATGCTTAGTTACCATAAACATTCCGTAATTACCATTCTCACAGCTGTTGCAAATTATTGAAGAGTATGAGTAAAGATATACCTTCTCATTGAGAAATTTCTACAAACACTTTCTGAAAATTGTTTATCTGTTATTGTACCAATGCCTTAATAAATAGAATAACACTCTATAAATAACAAGCTGTCTATCTTTAATCCAAAAGCATGCTGGAACCCCAAGAAAACACTCAGTCTTCTACCATTCTTTTAAACGATACAAATGTGAAAAGAAAAAAGGAAAATACCTGATCGCTGACGAATCCTTTCTTACTTTTCAGCTCTCTCACCTTTCCAACACAAAACTGAGCACACTGAATTTCCACTCTACAGTACCCACGGGTGCTGTTCTTCCCCGAGATCCCCGAGCCACGAGGACTCACCGAAAGAATGCCGCTCTCAAAAGAGCAAAAAAGCTACTGTGGATGCCACTCTCCTCAAGTCTTTGAAATTTCTAGACATAACCTTGTTAATCGAAAATGCGGGTGTACCTTTATGGCTATCCTCTTCTTTACTTATACTCCTCGTGTAATATTTTCCTTGTGCTTCATGCATATTTTACGAGTTTACTAATTATCTAAAATACATATTACTCAAATATTTTACTTACTTTTTCTTAATCTTAAGTTAACCTAATTTTTCAATAAAATACATATTAAGCCTTTACTTTACTTATTTTTCTGAGGTTAATCTATTTTTTTCAAATATTTAAATGTTATTTTTCTATTTAAAAAGTAATTAATGTTTTTTATTAAAATAAGATTAAATTAAACTAATGAACCTTTTTCTAAAATAAATGGTATTTTCAAATGAGCACTTTATGTGAAATGGAGGGAATCTCAACTAATAATAACATTCATCGTGAAGGTACAACAAGCTCCAACCTTGTTTTACACATTCACGTAGAGGGGAAAAGAATAACATCGTGCTTGAGGGTACACCGAGTGCCGACCTTGGTCACTTTTGAGTAGAGTCTCATGCTCCATTAGGGAGTAAGGACTTCATGCCTTTATTGTGCACACCCCATTGATTCCTTACTAGTGACCTATGTGACCATCACGCCATTGTGCAATCCTACAGGTGAGAGTACAACCAGCTCTAACCCCCATATACACAGAGGGAGTAGCTAATACGTGGGAAAATGGACCTCCACCTCTCCCTAGTGGAACATGTCTTACATATCCTTCAATGAGTCCCTACCCATATGAACACTTAATTGGAAAGGCTACTCACTAGTCCTCCACACATCTAGTAACCACAAGTCAAATAGCATTGTCCAATAATATAAAGAATCCATAATCACATGCATGCATTGAATTACTAATATTAAGATTTTTAGTGTCCCAACCCCATCTTGTTTCCACATAACCTAACTCACTCTCAAAGTCCCACACACATATAAGGCATGCATATTACACTTGACACTATTTTACCAACATAATAATAATCACACGTGTCCATCCATACGTGCCATGCAGTCATCAACCAATTTCATGAATTAGGACATTTCATACTACCATTTTATCCATTCTAATGTAATCATAAATGAAAGTACGAAACCACATTGACATATGCACAATAAATTAATAGCAAAGTCTAGTACACTTGAATAAGGAATTAAGCACATCACAGTTCATCTAGAATCTATGTTCATATCGACATATTATGTCACTCAAATTATGCATAGATATCATCAAAAGAGAGTCAAACATATGAACCACTTAGAAATGTGTCCATCAAAACAATACCAAGTTGTCCAGTCATTTGGGATGCCCTCAATACAGCGATATCAAGTCTAGTACAAAAAATCAAGAACTACATTAGATCTTGGTGCATCATATCTTGGGGCAAGAAAAGGAAATTCTTGATGCATCAGATATGTATCCTTCCGAGTGCCAAAACTGGGACTATAAATATCCCATTAGACCTTAACCTGGTTGACCAAATGGCATCAAAGCTACAAAGTTCATTTGTGCAAGATGCCAACCAATTTGGCCTTTAAGGCCCCCTCATATGAAACTTACAATTTTCTCTAATTGATCACATGAGACGGATCAAAACATAGTGTCTCAACATTGAAACATGGAAAACACCATGCATATAGCTAAGGGATGGTGGCAAAGCTAGGTGATATGCAACTAGCCCTAGTATCTCAAAGGGTCTCACAAACCATGGTGACAACATGTCTCCTTTGCCAAACTTAATAGAACTCTTCTCATGTCTCACCCACAAGAAGACTCGATCTCCAACCCGATAACTCTTGTCCACTCTATGGGCATCCATGTAACCCTTCTTCCTATCATGTGGCTCCTCTAGTCTCTCCCTATCATCCTCGTCTAATCTTTCATTTCCTAGATAATTCTAGGCCCAACTAATATTTTGTCCTCCAATATGTCCCAAATGAGAGGAGTCATATATGGCCTCCCATAAAGAAATTTGAATAGTGGCATCCTAATAGAGCTATGGAAAATTATTGTTGTAAGCAAACTCAACTAAAGGAAGGTACTCTTCCCAATGATTTTGTTGGTCCATAACATACATGCGGAGCATGTCTTCTAATACTTGATGCACCCTATGAATTTGACTATCAACTTTGGGTGGTATGTTGTGCTAAAGTTCAATCCAGTTCCCAAACCTTCCTAAAACCCTATCAAGAACCTACATGTAAAAAGTGAGTCACAATCAAAGATAATATTCTTGGGTACTCCTCATGGAGTCTCACAATCTCGTCCCTAAATATTATGGCAATACCAAGTGCCTTGTACATGGTTTTCACTACGATAAAGTGAGTACTTTTAGTCAAAGTGTCCACAACTATGAAAATGGAGTCATGTCTCGTCAGATTCATGGGTATCCCCATAGTGAAATCCATCGAAATGACCTCCCAGTTTGACTCGGGAACCACATGCCACTATAATAAACCTACAGGATGTTGATGCTCGACCTTCACTTGCTAACATTCTAAATATTGAGCCACGTATTGTAATGTGCCTTCCTCAATATAATACAATCAGTAATGCTCCTTCCTCTTGGGTAACCCTTTAGGTGGACACTATGGGCCTAGGCTAGACCCAACCCTTATCAACAACCTATCTTAACAAGAGTCTCTCGCAACACTGATTATGTTCGTCTACTTCCCCGATAACCCTTCAAGTGGTCCTCGTGGTCCTATGGCTCACACAAAAACATGTCATCCATGGCAGATAAAATGAATGACATAATGCTAGCAATTAAGTCCTTCACATAAATAGTTGATGCAACCAAGGACCAACTTTAGAACTACAAAACTACCGTCAGCGAGCAAATCTCACTTTGTTTTGATAAAATTGACAAGCTACATGGTAATCATGATGATGGTGAATGTTCCATGAGTGAAGGCTCTCACAACTGCAACTCCTTTCCCAACCATTCCCCCATTATGATGCATCAATTACCTAATGTAGATATGAATAAGTTTGATGGGTATGATCCAATAGGATGGATTGAATAGATGGAACACTATGTTTCCCTCCATGCTATTGAGGATGGCTTGTTGAAACCTAGAATAGGAGTTTCATATCTTGATCGAGAATGTCAATAGTGGTGGCAATGGCATAAGAAATCATCCCTAGAAATACGTTGCATAGAAGCAATTTGTGAAAGCCCTTTTTGGTCACTTTGAAAAGGAAATTAATTTTGTGGGACTTGTTACCCCCTCATTTCTAGGGGTAACTAGAGGAGAATTTTTTCTCCATGATCCACATTTCAGATAGTAGCTCTGACGATATCATTTTGGACTCTCCACAGACAATTTCTCGTAGATGCCTTCCAGTACATGTTCATCTCAACTCACTCATACAACATGGTGCATTTACACACTCAAGTACATCGTTATAACAAGTCATATCGAGTGATAATGTTAATACTTGAGGCATAAAAGTGGTGATCATGGATTTAATTGGATAACCAAGAAAGAAAGAAGCATGAGCTCTACTCCCTCACTAAGGGGCCATCACCCTGAGTCTTATGCAATGAATGCATATCTTACAAAAGGACTTAGTAAATCAAATGTCAAAATCCATAAAAGGTTAAAGCTATAAAGAAAAAGGCAACATGGGTTTGGAAAGACATAGTGTTGAGGAAAGGGTACCTCATTACCGAAGCGCTCCCTCTACAAAGCCACTCATGAGGATGACTAGTATGCATAGCCTTGCATGTCAATGACATCCACCCGATGAACTAAACCCTAATCCACACCATTATCATTACACATACTCCTTAAGGGGTTCCCTTGGTCATACCTCTTAGTCTGAGTATTGACACACCTAATAGGGGGTAATGACAATCTTCCCACAGCTAGACTTGGAAAATTGTATAATTTTGTAAGATATTATGAAGTTTGAAGAAGATATTATGTGAGATATGTCTAATGGCTTTTGTATTAACATGACTCACTTTATATGTTGTGTTTGGATTGTGTACCTTGTCTCTCGTCTTCATGATGCATTTGGACCACATGAGCGCCACCTCAGATGATGGTTGCATATAGCCACATGTTTGGTTGACAATTGGATCCTTTGGAGGATGATGAGAGTCTACTGCCCCACCTTTATGGAGGTCGTCCCCACCACTTGAGAAAGGTCATTTGGTACTCTTAGGAGGATGTTGGGTCTTTTGATCACATGGATCCATTCATGAGACATCTTTGCGCACATGGGGCATGACCTTGAGCTCATTGTTGATGGGATTTTGCATGCATTATGATGATTGATTGATGGGGTGTTTCACCTTTTATTGAGGAAGTTAGTCTTTTGCTTAAGGATGTTGCACTTGGAGAGATGATGTGGCACATTTCTATGGATGATAACACCCTTTCATGACGGGACATTTCACTTTGATGATGGGATGTTGCACCTTTTGATGATGGGGCACCTAAATGTGACGTTTTGGGTCTTCTTGATCATGGTATGGCACCTTTTGATGAGATGTCACACCCCTTGGAGGCATGGGGCACCTTGATGTGATGTTTTGGGGCTTCTTGATGATGATATGACACCTTTTGATTAAACATCATAGCTTTTGGATGATGAGGCACCTCTTGGAGATGAAACATTGTACCCTTTCATGTCAATGTTTCACTTTTTGTCCTAGATCTCTCATATAAACAAAAAATCATTTCTCATTTTGTAAATTAATTCTATTTGTGGAGGTTTATCACTACTTGTCTACTTCTGCTTGTTCTCTCTCATGAAGAATGATATGGATGGTTAACTAGGGTGACTTTTTTGGGAGCTATGCTTGTGGATTTTTCTACTACCACTTGTATGACATAGAAATTAGGGTTTTGATGGATCAACGATGTTTTTAGTAAGTGGTCTATTTTCATCTTATGGTTATGTGTATGAATGCATTTATAGTTGATGTTGTTTCTCTAGTGTTGGGTCTTCATCCTCTTGGATCACTCTTTAACAAACCCTTCTTATCAAAATTCTTGAAAGGTTTCTAATGGAGAAACCTTCCCTTGATATTTTAGCAGGATTGCATAGGGTTAGTAGTGGGAAACCTCTAAATTACATTGTTGAAACCCTAATTTAATTTTTTGAAGTGTTATGATATCCATCTAAGGAAAAATAGCTAAGGTTTTAAGGTTGTTTACTACTGTTTAAATTTTTTAATTTGTTGGCAATTAAAACCCCAATTTAGCCTAGTGTTTATCCCCCTTATTTACTAGATCATTACATGATCAAAGGGTTGTTATTTCTACTATTGTAATCATTTATTTAATGCTACAATAACTCCTTTTACTGCTGGAAGCCATCTATTTTACTACTAAAATAATTTATCTATTGCTAAAAATCATTTACTTTTACTATTGTAATAATTTCTTTGATGTTGAAGTCACTTACTTTACTACTATAATTTCATATATTTCTTGCAACTTTTACTATATCCTTAGACCTTTATTTATTTTTAGTGTTTGGGGACCCTACTAAACATATACTTGACTTAAAAAGCCTCTCTATTTGACTTGAATCCTCAACACTTTAAATCTCCAAATTGTCTTGCTCCTGTTAGATTTTCTTAAATTTTCATTAGCAATAGATTAACCAAAGTATGTTGATCTTCTCTTAACATTAAACATCCATATACTGAAAATAAGAAGAATCTAGAAGAGGATAGACAAGCACAAGAAGACACAAAGATTCATCCTGGGAAAACCCCAAACTCGAGGAAAAACCCAACCAACTTTTCTTAGAGAGAATATTTCTAATAATACAATACAATCATGAACAAGCTCTCTTCACAAGAGCAAATCCAATAATGAAGAAACCCTAATAATAAGTAATTGCCTCTTCTTCTTTTCAAACCCTAGCAAGGGTAGACAATTGAGCAACACTGCACAGCCTTAGTGCAACTTTTCTAGAGGTAGCACACAAGAGAAACCACCAAGAATCATCAAGAATATCCTTCTCCAAGTAGGGCGCACTCTCCAAGGGAACTAGAAAACCATAAATAGTGAAATTGCCACAACTGTAGCTGCCAGCTGCCTAGTGTGCGCTACATAAAGATAATTGTCTGTCTGTACAAATAAAATGATCCAGTCCTGTATTTATATTAATCTAGACGCATGTCTGGGGCTGACTTCTTATTCTAGGTCTTCAATTTTACTTTATTATTTATGTGGATCGACTTCTCTTCCGGGGTGTTCTTCAATTGTTTAATGGTCTTCCTTTGACTTCTTGGAATTTTCTTCTCTAAGAAAAGTTGTCCAAGAGGGAATACCTCCTGCTGCTACCAAAACATCAACATCTCTGCCACCTTTTATTACCATGTCTATATTTATCTTGATTGTAGTTTAAGTTGTCACCACGAGAGACCCTAGACTTGATTGTGTCTTTCCTAGGAATTCTTGGAGGCTATTGGGGAAGCCTCCCTTATGTTGGATACTATTCCTTCACTAAAAAGAGGGAATTTGTTACCTAGGTGACAGTGGTAACATCGTCCATGTTCCACTAGTTTTGTACCTTGTGAAGGCTTTGCACTTGGTGATAGATTGTGTGGTAATAGGACTACTTACCAAAAATTGCATCAAACAAGCATGGTGGAAGAATATATTGATGCTTTTAAGTGCTTGGAAATCATAACATAAATTTTGACTGGTGAATTTTTTAAGCAATTTTTTATTAGTGGTCCCAAGAAGGAAATAAAATCCCAAGTTAAGATGAATCACCCCATTACCTAGTTGGAGGCCTCTCAACTAGCTTGTCGTGCATAGATTTTGGCATATGCCTAATTCAAATGCCTAAACTTTATTCCATGATCACAAACAAACTTTGTGCCTTCTCAACAACCCACTCCAACCCTCAAGGTCCATGAGTTAACGTGGACATAAACGGTGGAACGCCAACTCAAAGGTCTCTACTATAATTGTGTTGAAAAATGTTTTCGTCAACATATTAAACGTAATGAAAGAAAATTGTTTATGTCCATCTATGAGGAAATTTCTAACAATGACATTGTTAGGTTGACTCCAAAGGAAATCACACATCTTACAGAGTACATTTCCGCTCCATGCTAGCATTGTGAAGAACCCAAAATCTCCCTTCATGCCTTGATTGACATTTCATATCCTTTGACATTAAAGTTTGTTGGCCATATCAAGCACATGATGGTGATTATCTTGATAGGAAACAACAAAAACCACAATTTCGTTCACCATTGCATTGCAAGAGAAACACATTATTATGTCCATGTTGTTAACAAATTCCAATTATGATTGCAAATGGGGGATCTATCGAATGTCGCAGAAAGTGTGACACCGTGAAATTCCAAATGGGTGATTCTTTTATGAAAACTCACATGTTCGCCATTGAAATAGGAGGTTGTATATTATTTTGGGTGCAAAATGGTTGAGAACTTTGAGTTCCATAACCATGGATTTCCTAGAATTGTACATGAGTTTCAAGAAGGACATGCATTGCTACACTCTCAAATATATCAAAGAGGTCTCCTAAAAAATAGTCAATTCCCACCATATGGAAAATATGTTAATAAAGGGTGATTCAAGCATCCATGCACAATTCTAGGCCTTCCACATCTTGGAGGATGCTTCCCCATCAATTTATCCTAACTTGCAATTGGTTTTAGACAAACACCAATAGACCTTTGAACTTCTCCATCGACTACCACCCTTATGTGGTGAGCATGATCATATGATCCCACTAATTCTAGATATCCAACCACCCAATGTGAACCCATATCACCATGCTTTTGCATAGAAAAATGAGATAGAAAATGTGAATCAAGAATTAATGGAAGCATGTGTGATTTTTCCTAGTACTGTTCCCTATTCCTCGTTGATCGTCATGGTTATAAAAAATAAGGCACTTGGTGCAAATGTCTTGAATTCTGCGCCCTTAATAAATTGACAGTGAAAGATAAATTTCCCATTCATTGACAACCTCTTAGATGAGCTACACATAGCACAATTCTTCATTAAACTTTATCTTCATTCGGGTTATCACCAAATTATAATGAAGGAAGCAAATATTATTAACACTACTTTCTGCACACACAAAGGCCATTACAAGTTTATGGTGATGCCTTTTGGTCTTAACAGCGTGTCTTCTACATTTTAGAGCCTCGTGAACAAACTCTTCCCACCCCTTTGGCACCATTGTTTCCTTGTCTTCTTTGATGATATATTGATCTATAGAAAAAATCAGGAGACGCATGTGGCATATGTGGATTAGGCTTTACAAATCCTCTACACTCACCAACTTTTCATCAAATGTTCTAAATATGCTTTTGGCTCCTCATATGTGGAATAGTTGGGGTACATTGTTAGTCGGGATGGAGTACATGTCGATCCTAAGAAAATTAAGGGAATGAAATACTAGCCTAGCTCATAGACTCTCAAAAGTTGTGCAGATTCCTTGACCTCACTGGCTACTAAGTTTGTGTAGAACTATGGTAAACTTGCAATTCCTCTCACCACCATGCTCAAGAAAAATTCCTTCGAATGGAATGATGTTGTGGAATTGTTACTTTTAGGATTTAAAAGAATCCATGTGTACTACTCCTATCCTAACCATGTCAAACTTAGATAATACTTTCATCTTGGAATGTGATACATTAGGCAAAGGTATTGGAGCAATGTTAATGTAAGAGGGGCATCCTTTGGCCTTCACCAGTAAACAATTACGTGACAAGAACTGGGCAAATTGACCTATGAAAAGGAAATGATTAATATTCTTCACGTAGTTTATATGTGGCGTCGTTGTTGTTAAGTTTTGAGTTATTATTAGGTTTCTTTTCAATTTACTAGATAACCATAGCATAGGTAGGATCACTGAGAGAAACACAATCACAAGATACACAACATTTATCCCGGGAAACCCTCGTGGGGGAGAAAACCCAACAAAACTTCCTTAATATAGATAGCCAATACAATGCCAAGACAATAAACCAAAACACTAGAGAATATCCAACACTGAGCAATGCCCCTCTCTCTTCTTTCTTATCCAAACTTGTGCACTTGATGAGTGAATGAGTGAGTGTGATAATGAGGCGTTGGCTTCCTTTATTTATACAAGCTGACAGGCGCTGGAAAGGTGTCTCTTCACTGAGCAGGGCCGACTTGTCTTCTTGGTGGTTAAAACCACTTTAATTAGGCCTGGGGGGCGACTTCTTAATTTGCATAATACAATTAGGGTTTGACCAATCCACAAAAGGGGATTTGGTCAATTACAATGCCCGACATGATCAATCCACAAAAGGGGATTGATATAATGAATAATGACTCAATAATAAATATAATACTCTTTGCAATTACAATATTTCAACACTCACATCATTGGTGTCATTTCCATATTAAGATAGATCATCGTAGTTTGAAATACTTCTTAGAAAAAGGTTGTCCTCACTAGAGCAACAAAAGTGGGTCAACAAAATGTTAGGCTACGATTATGAAATCATCTACAAGGAGGGAAAGGAGAATGTGATGGTCAATGCTTTATCTAGGAAGTATGAGGAGAAATGCTCCTTGTTTTCTTTATCTTTTCTAGTGCCCAGGTGAATAGAGAAGGTACGTCAAGAATGGTTGTTGGATGCCAAGATCATTCAACTTCTCCAATAGCTCCAAGAAAATCCACATACACA
>WSFP011578298.1:0-10568 GCA_009831015.1 Picea engelmannii | reverse complement strand
TGTTGTTGTGGTCTATAGAGGATCGAGGCCATTTTGACTCTAGAGCCTCCTTGATTATGTATTTATGTTTCAATCTCTAGATATGTATTGCACTTGGTGCCATTTTGATATATTCATGAGCATACTTTGGATATTTTGTCTCTCATTGTCTCTAATGCTTTGGAAACATGATTTAAAATCTTTCCGATCTCTAGATATGTATTGCACTTGGTGCCATTTTGATATATTCATGAGCATACTTTGGATATTCTGTCTCTAATTGTCTCTAATGCTTTGGAAACATGATTTAAAATCTTAAAAATATATTTTTTCATTAAAATTTAAATATTTTATGTATTTTTTAAAAAAACCGGTTCATTGAAACCGGTTCGACCGGTTTATTATCGGTTCCGGTTCCGGTTCAGGTTGGACCCTCGACCGGTTCTGGTACTGGTTTCGGTTTTTAAAACATATTCATAGCCCCTTTAGGTGCTCATGCTCAGCTGGCCTTGTTTTTGTTTTTATTAACTGCAGAAGTAAATACTTACAATAGTCAAAAGGGTAAAACCGGGATGTTACAAGCCTAAGGAGGTGTAAAATCCCTCTTCATCAATTAAATAATCTAAAAGAAATACAAAGTAGGGGTTTTTGTTAGTTTGTAGCTAGGATGGTGTTCTTGCTTTGGTGAGGTGTCACACAAGCAAGAAACACTTAGTTGCATTAAATCTCTTAGTCATGTAAATTTTCCTAAGTGAAAGTTAGGAAATGTGATTAATTAAAGTGATTAGTCATCATTAAATTATTTCCTAAGTCTTAGGAAGTGACATGTATTAGTCACTTTAGTTACTTTTCTTCTAGAAGTGTCTAGATAAGATTTAGTGAACATTTGATTAGATCATGGCCATTGATGAGGAAGGCTAGGGATTTAATCTCAGCCCTTGATTCATAAGCTAGGATCTATGAGAAGGAGAGATGACTTGAGGGAGACAATTCAGATTGGAGAGATTAATTTGACACCAAGAGGGTTCAGTGCAAGTGCAAAGGTGATTTGGAGAGACTGAGGGTGAGTTTTAGCAGAGGTAGGAAAGGCAGTTCGCCCTTCACCTCTGTACCAGCCAGTGCATCAGTTTTCTGTGGGCCGTGAGCTGGGCGAAGAGTGCCATAAAGGCCGAGTCTCTTTTCTGCAGAAAGAAGTGTGTGTGCAGGGCCAAACAGAGGCCGGATTTGGCAGTGTTGACTCGTTGAGGGAGGACAGAGGCAGGAATTAACCCAGCCGTATCCTACACCAGAGCTGGAGCAGATCTAATGAGGGACGAGTCCCTTATAGCCGCACCATAGCTACTGTCTCTTACAGATTCACGGGGGGCCTGTTCTTGCAGCAGATTAGAGATCGAAACTCAGGGATTTGAGGGTTTATAATCAGATCTGTACTCTCTGTGGACTGTATGCCAGGTTTGAGCACTATTTGTATTTGTAAGATCATTCTTTTGAGCATTTGCTGAAACTGAATAAAACCCTCTTAGCTGGTTTTCTCCAGAGTTGGGGTTTCCAGGGTATTTCTGGTGTTTTTATGTGCGATTGATTTACTATATTTTCCGCTGTTCATGCATGTATACTTAGCTGTATAATTTCTGCATAGATCAAAATTTAATTTATTGTGGTTGAAATTAAAATTTCTGGATTAAATCTATTGGCCAAATTATCAGATCTGCTGGGTATTAGAAGTTTTACACTTTTCAAGCCACATGTACAAAAGCTAAGGGGCATGAGCCCTAAAAGATGAGACATCCTCAAAATGTCTTCTGCTTGTAGCATCCAGTCTCCAAAGGCCCTTCAAGGGTGAAAATTTCTTCAATAACTAAATAAAAGCGCTTCAAAGGATTTCGTCCAGCCTCCAAAGGCTTCCTCAAAATGCGGAAATGCCCAATCAGCACCTCCTAACGTACAGGTCAAACATGTAGGCCTCCTCTAGTGGACAACGTGTTCTGAACATGAACATGTAGTCTTCAAAGGCCGCCCAAGGGTTTGTCTCCTCCATGAGTTATGCAAGTAATGTTCCAAATCCTCCTATGTGGACACATGGACCCCCAAAGCACAGCACAACATCCCTTCAAAGCTTAACGCTTCAACAAGTAAAGTATGCAACAACACCAAGTGTTCCAATGCTCAAGTCGGCCCTTCAAACATTCATCTAAATTTGAAGGTGTCCAAGGGTCGGCCCTGCTTCAAACTTATGTCCTAACATCATATATATATATATATATATATAATGGCCATGTAGTCATCATTTAGAACAATACAACAAAGATCACAAGGAAGTTGAGGCACCACATCATCCTGTATTTGTTTCACCCTCTCTACCACTTTTTTGGCACTGATAAATTTCTACAGTCATATTCAGCTTCTTTTTCTCTGCAAGTAATGCACCAATCATGGCAATCATCTGTTGTACAGGAGAAATTTCCCTATCTAGCAGCAACCCTTCAACAGATATTTCATTTGAAGGACCATTGTCCTGCGTTACATTACTAGTCAGTTGATATTGCTGCAATGACAGTACATTTGGGAGATTTGGCTGCAATCGATTTTTAGATGTATCATCAATCTCATGCAAGTTACCATTATCATGAACTGAAGGCCTCTTCCTAACTGTTTTTCTTAGCATCCGGTCAATTTGGCAAACTACTTGTTCCGCCACCTCCCCTGCATTCATGGTTGCAAAGCTGCCAGTAAACGGTCCCGCCATGCCATTGCCCCAGGTTGTGTCCACTTCAGAAATGCAAAAAATGCAGTCTTAAGCACATGTTGGACACTTGCGACTTGGCCTTCTTTTCCAGATTCACAGTTCAGGTCTATCCCAAGCAACACTGACAAAATCCAACCATAAATAGCTGGCCTTTTCTTTGCAATGGATGCAAGACTATTGATGATAACAATAATAACAGAACTCTGAAGCATTGTAATATCAGGCGATCACAACTGACACTGTAACCATTTATTGCAGATCGGATCAATGGTTGTGTATCTATGTAAATCTCCTCTTGTGTAGCAGATTGCCCAAAAACCTTATTAAAATTGAATATCCTCTATACATCTTTGCCCATTTTTTATATATTGACAATAAGGGATCCATCTTCCCCAGTAAATTCCACTGCATCGTGGGCGTCAGATTGACCTCGAAAATGGGGTTTGATCCTGCAGTATACACTTATGCTTCCTTTGAGGTCTTGAGGGTTATTATAAAGGATTTTGTTTTCTTCCAGAATTCTGTGATATCTGCTAGCAGCATTAGAAATTTCTCTGACCTGGTTATCAAGCAATTCAAAATGCCTTCGCCACTCTGCCTGTAACACTTGTACAACTTCTCATACTCTAAGTAAGAAGTATGTCAAGATCATTGAGTGAACCAATTGCCTGAATAATCATTGTGTCCACCTTATCAGAATTAAACTTCAGCTTGAACCTTTAAAGGCTGTGGGAGAGACCCAAGCTTATGGGAGCTAAATATTGAACTCCAAGACCAGTTATAAGTTCACTTAACTGAGTTCGCAAACCTTGCATTAACTCCATAACAGCACTATTGTGTACACATTCAATTTTCAATTTCTCCTTTATTACATTCCCAAGCTTTGAATCTGCCACTCAAACAATACAGACTCAAACCAAGGGGTAACATCTTCCAGCACTTTTAATACCCAACAGGTAGGCGTGTAACAGGCTCTATCCATATCCTCATACAAGTAGCCCATTGAGGGCTTTTCCCTATCAACCAGGTGAAGAAACTTTACCAAAGTTTCACTGATCGTACGCATATTTTTCATTTCTTTCCAGAGGCCATCATGGTTTGGGAGTCTAGTGATGGCTTTCCCATCCTATTTTGTGCTATATGCTCAATCACCCCACGTGTCTGAAAGGAACATCCTCTTCAACTTCAATTCACAATGGTGAAGGGATTGAAGGGAAGTGACTCTGGTGGTAAAACATGTAATGCCAGAGTGCAACAACTCCCCGTTCCTTGTGAATTACCTCATGAGACCAAGGACAAATGCATAGTTATATATGTATTTGGTAATGCTCTTTCCCTGATCAATGGTTGCCTTGGAAAATGTGAGTTTGCTAATATCCTCAATCATCATATTGATGCAATGGGAAACACATGGAGTCCAATGCAATGTGGGGTGCCTCTCCATTAGCAACTTGATGACCATATAATTAGTAGCATTATCGATGACTACTTGCACCTCATGTTGCACACATACCTCCTTGACAAGTTCATCCAACAATTCACATGACAATGTTGCATCTTCAATATGTGTCGATGCATCAATGTATTTTTTAAACATTGTGCCCTTGGGACAATTTACCAGGAAATAAAGAAGGGTCTTTCCCTTCCCATCCATCTAACCATTGGACATCACTATGCATCCAGTGGCATCCCATGACATTCTTAGCTCCTCTAATTGAGTCCCTATATTGACCTTTTTCTTTTGGAGGAGTGTCTCTTGCAACTATTAATTTATCTTAACCTAGCACCCGACCATTACTTTTGAGCAAAACACATTTATTGAATAATAGTACAACTAGGTTATTAATGATAAATTCAACGGAAGTATTAAACATAAACCATAACACATTGCACAAGATATTTTTGGGTAAATTACCCCTGGAAAAACCCTTGTGGGAAAACCAGATCTGTGATGATTTTATTGCTATAAAATCAGGGCTCCCATCTTGGGATAATGGCCCTTCAGGGGAAATACAAATTAGCAAATAGCCAAGCCCTACAAACCTCAAGATCAGTGCTTCGATCTTGCTGGTTGGCTGCTATATCCCTTGTTGTCCCTTTGCACCCTTTCCTTGGCCCCTACACCTGCACACCTGAATGTTTACTCACTCTTTGTGTACCATCACTATGTCTCCTCCTCTCACTTAGGCTGCCTTTTATAATCTTGAGATTTGACTAAATCAATCACTAACCAAAATCGTAGATCTCCAAAGTGATCAAAGGCTGAGATCTAATCTCACCTTCACTTTTAGATCCAATGGCTAGGACTTAATTTAAGTCACGTAAGTTACTAATGCCAAAAACTTAGCCATTTAACTTAATTAATCTCCATTAATTCTAAAAGGTCATTCACTTTAATTATTCACTTAACTAAGGTGAATTCCTCAAGTCCTGAGAGGCATTAGACGACTTCCACGTGCTAGACACAAGCCAATGTGGAAGTATCTATTCGATGCTACAAACATCAACAGTCCCTCTTGGCGAGGAAGGTTCTTCCACCACTTGAAGGTGGCTTTGTCTTCACTATCAGATCTGCTACCATGCCTGCTCTCCAATCTACCTAATTCGCTGCTCCCTCTGAAATGAAAGCTATCCCTGCCATCTCACTTGGACTTGTCTTTGAAGACTTGCTGCCTATGCTCCTAGAAGCCTCTTGTTTCTTAGCATCTTGTATGGTTATCTCGTACTATGACTCCTCCTTTACAGACTTGGAAGGCTGCTCCTTCCCCCTTGAACCTGAAGGCCGACTCCCTTTGAGCATCTCAACCTTTGGAGCTACTTGCTCCTTGTTCTCTATTATTCTCATCGATAGATCTGTCATTCTCTGATCTCTGGATGAAAGTCCTTCTTCACCCATCTGAGATCCCCTTGAGTCACAGTACTTCGTGACCCAAGCACTTGAGAAAAAATCCTTCTTTGCTCCAAAGTGATGTGATGACTCAAGCAAACTTGAGGTTAACCATTGCCATTTGCCTCCTTAACTGGCTGCTCGGATCGTTTCCTGGGGTTTCTCTGCCTACTATCCAGACCTCTATCTGTTGCCTGGACTTTGCTGCCTGCTGCTCGTTGCTTGGACCTGTTGCCTGCTTCCCTTTTCCTAGACCCCTGCCCGAAGCCTCTTACTGATGCTCGAGTACTTCTCTGGGGCTGTACAAGTTTTTCTGCTTGCTGTTTGATGACCTCTGCAACTGCCTGACGACCTCTCTAGGCTACCCGACTTCCTGATGGGCCCACCCTAGGTTTTTTTTTACTGTTGCCCCACTTTGGCATCCTGTTGCTTCACCTGCTTGGCGACTCTCATCTCCACGTGCACCCAGTTTGCACGCGTCGCTACTCTAAATCTGTTGTCGACTGCTAGCTCCACGACCCCCCACATACCTTTGCCGGTGGCTACCGATTTTGCTGGTGGCTATCGACAACAACCCGCGCCTTCTCTTCTCTCCTTGTCGACTGCTGCAAACCTCTACCACTCGGTTGACGACTCTACTTCAGCCCCTCGTGCTGCCTTTTTCTCTGCTTGGCGGCTGCACAACATTTGTGCCCAACAACCACCTGTCGACGACTATTTTCTTTGTTGCTGTTCGACCCTTACTCGCCCGATCTACTCTGCAGCTTGAGCTGGCATCACCACCGCTTGCAGTCTCGTGTGGCTCCTTCGCTGTTTTCTCTTCACTCAACCGACGATCTTCTATCTCAACTTGATCTGCTCAAATCTTTGTTGGCGACTGCTCTGTCACACAACTCGATCTACTGACTCCACACGTATCTTCTCTGTTGTAGCACGATCTCATGTTTTTCTCTCCCCGTGGGAAATCCATACACTATACGGTCTGTGTAGCTTGTACAATAGCTATACGTACAGTTGTACAGATCTTCTTTCCCCTTTTTTTTGATTTAACCCCATAGCTTGCACCTGCATACAAAATTTTATTCATAGACTTGCAATAAAAATAATTTTTGCTGCTAAGAATCTCGATCTTCAATGCAACCTGGTTTTCGTCAGAGACTAAGCTCTGATACCATGTTAATTTCTCTTAACCTAGCACCCGACCATTACTTCCTAGCAAAACATATTTAAGAATAATAGTACAACTAGGTTATCAACGATTCAGCGGAAGCATTAAACGGAAACCACAACATATTGCACAAGAGATTTCTGGGTAAATTACCCCTGGAAAAACCTTTGCGGGAAAACCAGATCTGTGATTATTTTATTGCTATAAGATTAGGGCTCTTGTCCTGGGATAATGGCCCTTCAGAGGAAATAGTAAATACAAATCGACAAATAACCAAGCTGTACAAACCTCAAGATCAGTTCTTCGATCTTGCTGGTTGGCTGTTATATCCCCTGCTATCCCTTTGCACCCTTTCCTCGAACCCTACCCCTGCACAATTGAATGTTTACTTACTATTTGCGTACCATCACTATGTCTCCTCCTCTCACTTAGGCTTATAATCTTGAGATTTGACCAAATCAATCACTAACCAAAACCCTATATCTCCAAAGTGATCAAAGACTGAGATCTAATCTCACCCTCACTTTTATATCCAATGGCTAGGACTTAATTTAAGTCACTAAGTTACTAATGCCAAAAACTTAGGCATTTAACTTAATTAATCTCCATTAATTCTAAATGGTCATTCACTTTAATTATTCACTTACCTAAGGTGAATTCCCCAAGTCTCGAGAGGCATTAGACGACTTCCATGTGCTAGACACAACCCAACATGGAAGTACCTGTCCGATGCTACAAACATCAACAACAACTCCTCATAGGTAGGGGGTTTATACCACGTGCCAACAATAGTGGTAGCATCAAACATACTTTTGTAGGATTGATTGGTCTAGACAATGATCAAAGGTATGTTGCTCCAAAAAAAACCTCACCACAACCATGTTTGTTTCTTCCTTATCCTTTTTTTTAACCACTGATCCAACAGAAGGTTGTGATCCTCGTCTGGTTCTTCAAACATTAAAAGGTGATGCCCTCATGGAAGTTGGATCCATGGAGCCCCTCCCATCCTTAGTCCCGGATAGACTTGTGGTTCTGGAGGATCTAGTGATTCCTCTAGCAACAATTTCAAGTTTTTGAGCCTCTAAGTTGAACTTCTTTCTATTGGACTAAAGAAGATCCTCATGGACAACTTAAATGCTTTCTGGGGATGCTTTATCACAACCTACAACAACATGCCTTGGGATTCTCTTAAAATAGTATTTCAAGCGGTAAACCCCTCCATTCATATTTTGTTCCACGTAGTGTACAACTCAATTTCGTTTTGTTTATCCCATCCTTAGGTTCACCATACTACCAAAAGAGGTCCAAATCCTACGACATATTGGTAAGGAAATGGTCGATTTCAAACTTCAAACCAAGAGCAAAAACAAATGAATATAAGAGATTGTTGGAAAAAAACAAACCCATGAACTTCTAAAATCGTTCTATAATCCATGAAATAATGAGAATAAGAGGCAATTAGTATGTACTCTTCAAACCGTTGCATAAATTTGGAAAAAATTAAGTGTTAAGTTGATTAATACATGCCTGGGAAATGAAAATCGTGTGCATCAATCAATCCCTTCGTTACTCTGATAAAAATATTCAATAGCAGTCAAAATGATTCTTTGGTTCTCTCCAAATCAATGCTTGGCTCTCTTAATCTCCTTAGCTTTGAACCCCAAGAGCTGAAAAGAACAATAAGCCCAAAAAATCTAGTTTTCAACCTCTATTAGCACTTTTCCATGTAGGGCTCATTTTATCCCATTGACTCGTGATTTTTTCTAATTAATCCTGATTATTTGATCATGATTATTTCAATTTTGGAAAAAATTGTGAAATTGTTCTAGGGTTTATATTGGGATTAATCGTGATTAATCACTGATTTTTTTATCTTTTTTTGTATCAAAAGGGTCATTTTCATTTCTTACTTATTCCGTTGTGATATGGTGTTCAAGCCAATGAAGTTGGGTGTTTTGATGCCCAAAAAGATACTGTTCTTTGTGATTAGTCATTTGCACTAAATGTTAGTTATGTAGTCATTGGTACTTTATTGTGCCAAAGGGTGCATTCTTTAGCCCATGTAGGGGGAGATGTGAGTGTGTCAGCATAACATGGGTACACATACCCAACTCTTGGGTACACATTCTGGATGGGGATGTCGTATCGGGGACATTGGGTATGTATTGAGTCCAATCTATAAGTAGCTGGTACGTTGGATACTTTAGGGTAGTAGTGCAATTGGTACGCCAAAGTACCCAATATTTGCGTCCCCTATGATTTGAAGGGACACACAAAAGTAACCACCTATGGCACTCGTATTTGAGGATTAAAAATAAAAATACCCTAAAACCTAATTACTAGTTTCTCGCCCTTTTCTACTTCGTCCCATCAAACCATTCTACAATGCATAAACGCTAACAAACACATAAAGAACTCACAATGATGATTTGCTAGTGTTGGGTTGCCATTTTGATGTTGTTGAGCAATTGTTTGGTGTTGGGCACTAGTTTGGTAATTGAAAACTCATAACAATAGTGAGTTTGTATTTTTCGTTGGATCCATTGATATGTCTTATCATTCATGTATGAATCAAATATGCTTTATTAATGATTATTTTCAAAAGTTTAGAACTTTAAATGTTACTATATTTTTAATATTTATATATTTGAGGCAAGGTCCCGACGTACCTTTTCGTTCCCTGAAATTTTGAGGGGGTCTCTAGATGTATTAGGTACTTGTCCCCATGTACTAGAAACATGGTGTAGCATAGGTTTGTGTCAACAATCCATGTCATGCTAAGGTCAACCCCAATAATTTCTTTTACCCTTAAATTTGACCATAATAGTAATTATTTTATACACCACATGCTCATATAAATATAAAGAGATAAAATTAGCATAGATCCATCGTAACCCCACATCTATTAAGTGTTAAGAGGGATAGTCTTTGAGGATGCAGAAACATTGAGGTTTGTATATTGAATTTTTTGACCCCTCTCAATGCTTAATACATTTGAGGGTTAAGATGGATCTTTTTTTTCTTCCAAGGAAATCCTCGCAGGGAAACCCAAGGGATGCTTCTCCACATTCATGTATGGCATCCCTAGTAAACATGTCAGCATAGACTAGTGTGCCTAACCCAAAAGGATTTGAACCAAGCACTTGCTAGCATGGAACTAACCAAATGCCCAACAACGTTGGCAACAACTAGTTGAGTTAATCCCTTGGGCTGGTCAAGATGGGTCTCTTCTAGTGTTATTAGAGTTTGATGTTATTCATTGCATTTTATGTTACTCATAGGGGTTTTGGGTTGATTATAGTTGGTGGGACATTTATTGCCACAACGATTGAGTTACGAAAGGAAACCAATTACAAGTGGTGATAAGAATCGTGTTAAGTTAAGTTACTAAAATAAACCAACAAGTGGAAGTATGAATCTTATTAGGTGGGAGGTACTAAAATGAAGCCACAAGTGGCATAGGAATCTTGCTAGGTAGTGAAATGATAAGGACCATGCATGCAAGTAGAACCACCTATCCCACATGCAAAAACAAAGGTGTAAGTGGGAGACAAAATTATAAATAAGCCCTTAAGCCTCAAGAGAAGTTGTTGCTGGAATGTTTTGTTGTTGCGGTTCTGAGGAACCAAGTCTTTGGCCAAGTTCAATGCCCATACTTCTAGTGTTGGCCTAGGTTGATACTCATACCTTCTTAGGGAAGCTCCTTTTGTCCATATACCATTGAAGAAGTTTCTCCGTTAACATAGCTCTAGCTGACAATTTCCACATCTTGTGTATTTGTTGTTTAG
>WSFP011578291.1:0-10569 GCA_009831015.1 Picea engelmannii | reverse complement strand
TGTTCTATTTTTAGGGGTTCAAGGATTTTGTTGTATCTCAATTTCCTAAAAAATAGGATCGAATAACCATTTTTGGTTTTGACCTATCTTGTATAAATACTCATGATAACTCAATGTAAAGGAGATTTTTGGCCCGAGCTTAAGTCTTAATAAAAATATATGCAAGTTTTGAAGATTCAAAATTTTGTGTTTCATATTATGTGATTTCTCTTTCTTTGTTATTTCCATATTCTCAATTTCTTTTTTGATGTGTCTACTTCCATGAATGTGATGATTTAGTACAACAACTACCATCATAATGCTGCAAAGGTATCATTAACAGTTTCATATTTCTTAAAAACTATTGTGATTATAAAAGGAGACCCGTGATTTTATTTCATTATTCCTTTTTAATTCAAAGAAGTATTATTTAAATTTCAAACTATAATCTGGTTTTAAGATACATAAACAAACATTACTTCTTGTTCCTAAAAGTTAAAGTAATATTTATTAGAAGATACATTTCTCTAATTTTCAAATTGTTTTTCTCTATATTCTTCTTAGATCTTCTAAGGATTTGATTGTCTGAAACATAGAATGATTTTTCTTCTCATCTTAAATCTTTAAAAATTTAAAGACTAAAGATACATGCCTAAATTAGCAACAAAAACACCATGTTTTAGGACAGATTGACTAAAAATAAATAAATTAATCTAATGGATTCCTTGGCATAGTTTTCTAGCCATAAACATCTCAAGGGTTACAAAAAGGCATCATCCTCTTCTCCTTTCTTATGCTCACCATTGAAATTTAGTGTCTTAATTTTCCTAAGTTCATCTTGCAAGATGCCTGCCTCAGGCCTTCTCCTCTACCTCATGAGAGGAGACATACTTTGGTTTCTCTTTGGCCCTAAATTTGCATGAGTTCTTCTAGTGGATTTCCTTGCAGAATGATCTCGCCTTCTCATGCTTCTTGACTTTCTTCCATTCCCATTATCATCCCTTTTTCTATGGGATCTAGATTTTGTCAACAATCTAACACCAGTTTCTTCATTGGCGCCAGAGTCTTTGTTAACTTGTTGATGCAACATATTACAACATTGAAGTATCTCTTCCTGAGCCTTCATAATCCTTTCATTATATTCCCTATAGTTTTTCACTTCTCAATGAAAAAATCTCATAGTTACATGCTCATGCCTGCCTCTTCTTCCATTTGAGTCTGTCTCAGCATTGCCCATACTAACATGAAGACCTATGATCTCTTTCTTATGGTTGTAATATCCATGGGAATCTTCCATAACTCCAATATTCATATGAGAACCAAAGTTTCTTTTATGTACCTCTAACTTTGAAAGAAATGTGCAAGTAATAATTATTGTTAGACAAGCATAACATAAAACATTTCATTAA
Organism: Picea engelmannii; assembly: GCA_009831015.1. Lineage (NCBI taxonomy): Eukaryota > Viridiplantae > Streptophyta > Pinopsida > Pinales > Pinaceae > Picea > Picea engelmannii. Next base: position 9,181 of record WSFP011578291.1, on the reverse strand, counting down.
TTAGAATATAGGTTATTCTTCTCCTCAATTTATAAAAAACACAATGCACCAATTCAAAATTTGATTCCTCAAATGCATTCATATTTGAAACAACTTTCCAACAACTATACTCATGTCCCAATATGAGTTCTTACTGAAAGGTTATAACATTTACAAGTTTCAATTTCCACTCATTTATTGCTACATAAATTTATTTATTACTTTCTAAGAAATTTTAGTGCCTAATTTAAAATTTTGGGTGGACAGATGCCTTCTCCTCCTCAATACCTTTCTATTGACTATTTTTTTCTCAAATCTGAGATCTGAGCTGAAATTTAAAGTTCATTTGACTGTTTTTCCCAATCTATCCCTCTATGCTATAGGTGTACTTTTTTCTTCCTGCATATTTTTACATACCCAAATTCCAAATATGGCTCCATGGTTTTCTTCTATGGTTCATAATATTTTCATAGACTACTCCTATGCCCCAAAAAGACTTCTGAGCAAGGAGTTATTCCCTATGGAAGTAAACTAGTGCCAATAATTTATACCTTACTGTTTTAGTTGTATCTTTCTCATACAAGATATGATTTGTGCTCAGAATAACTCATTGGATAGATCTCCCCAATTTTCTTTTGTATTTAAGTTGTTTATACAGAGTATACCTTGGTACACTCTATTATCGTGGATTTTGATTGTATGAAAATGTTATTTAGGACCTCAAAAATGCCTCTCAAGTTTATGACCTTCAAAATCCCCAAAAATTGTAGAAAACTGATTGTTTTACTACTATAATAGACTTTAAATCTGAGTCGTTGATCTCAAATAAGGTGAAATATGACTCATTGATCTGATAATCCTTTTCTCAAACCCAAAATATTCATTTCCACCGTCAATCAAAGATTTAAAACAATCTGAATCGTTGATCTAATCTCCATCGGTGATTGGTCGATCCCCGATTCTCTTTGGAAAACTGAACTTGCTCATGAATCTCCTCGATGCTTGACCATCGACCATCAACCATCATTCGTTTATATTTGAAACCACTTGAAACACATCGCTAAACCGTCCAACCTAACCATCGACCATCGGTTGTCAACGATATTCATTGGTGGATGAAAATCCTTCTTCAATTCGGCCAACCCGACCATCGACCGTTGGCTATTTCTTGGCTGACATGGCATGACACATGGATGTTGATGTGTCATGAAAGGTATAATCTAACATAAAAATTTCATTGACATGGCATGACACATGAATGTGAACGTGGCATGATAGGTCATCACCCTCTTTTCTTCATCAACCATCAATAGTTTCCCTTGGACAACTGAACACCTCGGTGAATTCGCTGACCCCCTGACCATCAGACGTCGATGATTTTCATTGGCGACCAAACACTTTGTTAATCTGACCAAACTGACCATTGGTTGTCGGTCGCCGATGATTTCCTTTGGCAACCAAACACTTTTCCAATCCGGCTGACCTAACCATTGACCGTCGACGATTTCCTTTGGCCAACTCCTACACATTAGAAATTTTTTTACTTGTAACATCCCCTTGCCTAGATGAGGAATATTACAGTGTGAAATACTCATAAAAATAAAAATAAAAGTACTACAAGGTGAATAATTTATTGTAGCTTATCAACTACAAATTACAACTAGATTTCATTACTACCTGTTACCATTTATTAAATTCATATACAACAATCTAAAACATAAATGAAATGTAACTAACAACTCATTAAAAAAACATATAACTCAATCTCATACACAGAGTTCATGCACAACAATTAAACACATAAAATAACATAGAAACAAGATAAAACACTCATCTTTTAACATAATTTGTGCAACCAATTGCTTGGGACGAACATTCTACCCAACCATAGAATTTTTGTTCCGAATATCAAAAATAATTCACCCCCAAGATGAGACTTGTAATCCACAAAATAGGGTGGTCTCTCACCGTCCACTCATAGCTCATAATCCCACAACCCATTGATATTCTACTACAACTATCTTGATTTTCCACCAACTCTCTTCCTCTCAACCTACCCAACCCAAGGAATGCACCCCTTCAGTGATCATATTATCTCAAGGGTCCCATTCATTTATCAGGGTCTCTCTGGCACATGTAACCAAAAATCTCTCAGGTGGGAACTCAAGGGAAATTTCTACTCAGAAAATTGTCAACAAACAACAACAAACACTTATTGTTATAATGCAACTCACTCAGTAATTCACTCTTTAGGCCTGAAAACCTGGCTCTTCAGTCTTAAGCTCCAAATATGTTCTAATATGCTTCAATATTCTCTTGAATTCACCCTTCATGGATACTCCAACTCCAATCTCTCTTTCTTTCTCTCTCCTTTTTCTCATGCAAAAACATTCACCCTATAAAATTGTTGTCCCCCAAACCCATATGAATTTATTCTCCTTTGTCTTACTTGATTGATTTACACACTACCCCAATATTATTTTACTCAAACCCCATGCTCAAAATAACTATGAGATGTGACTTCTCACACCCACCCTCTTAAATTCATTCAATGATTGGGTTTATGGACACCCAATCAAAAAATAGAGCTTAACACATAATGATAATAAAATTTAGGAATGTGGGTGAATTAATAGACATGGGTAATTCCCCCTTAGACCCCTCTTAAACTTTCTCCTAGACCCTCCATTCTCTTGTGGATTAATTCATCCCCCATCTTCGTCCTTGTCCCCTTAGTAGTTGGCATCACATTTGATTATTATCATTCAGAAATACAATTCACATATTACATCGATTGGTCATAGCCACATATTATATATACATTATTCATTAATTAAAATGAGGATTATAGTGGGGATGTTACATTCCCCCTCCCCTACAATTATGTGATGTCCTCAGTGCACACTATATCGATATACATATATGCAAATTTACATCAAAATACTTAGAAAATAAAATTATTCACTTTCACAGCTCCAACAACAGTTCCAACTATAATCTATTATTCATATCAACTTGCTAACGTAAAGAATGCACCACTCGTTTATCAGGGATAATCCAAGGAATTTACAATTCATTAATCAAGATTAACCCAAGGAATGAGACATTCTTTCATCATGGTTCCCAACATAGTTGGCTAGGACTCTTAGATGTGGTTCCATAACTCCAACTTCTCAAAATGGAGTCTTTCATTTAGTTTTCTTCAAAATTGTCAAACATTTGTTGGTATTCTTCCCACATGTTTTCTTCATTATCCCATGTAGAATATTCAGGACCATAGCATGTCCATTGAACCATTATCATCCCTATGGCCTTGTTCCTGAGCACTTTGACTTTCTAGGCCAAGATGCATACTGGTTCCACCTAAAAATCCCTTGTGTGCTCCACCTAGATCACATTCTAATCAATTATGTGGTTAGGGTTAGACACATATTTATTTAATAATGATACATGAAATACATTATGCACTCTTATGGATGCAGGTAATTCTAATGTATATGTAACTGGACCTATCTTTTCTAATATCTCAAAAGGTCCACAATATCTAGCTAACAACTTTGAGAAACTTCCTAATCTTAACAAACTTCTCTTCACCTTCACTTTTAAGAACACGTGTTTTCTCACTTTAAAATATCAAAACGCTATATTCTTGTCTACATAAATTTTCTGCTTATCCTGGGAATCCTTCAAATTCTACTTGAGCTTTACCATCTTCTCTTCCATTTCCTTCAAAAAATCTAGCCCAACAACTATTCTGTCTACTAGATTATCCAAACTCACTCATGTGTTATACTTCCTGTAATACAATGCTTCAAATGGACTCATTTTTAATAAGGCCTAATACCCATTATTGTAAGCACATTCCACTAAATGGGTATAATCCTCCCACTTTGACGGTTGATCCATCACATACATTCAGAGCTTGTCCTCAATTATTTTGTTATTTCTCTCTATTTTCCCATAAGACTCTGTGTTATACATTGTACTGAGATTTAAATTTGTCCCAAATCCTTTGAAAAAAACCTTCCAAAATTTGGAATTAAACTTCAGATCTCTATATGAAACAATTGCCTTAGGCACCCCATGTATCCTGTAAACTTCCTTCATGTAGATCTTTGCAATATTTTCCGCCTTGTGTGTAATCTTCATTGGAAAAAAAAGTGGTGGCTTAGTCAATTTATCCACCACCACCATGATGGAATCATGTTGTTTCATTGTTCTCGGTAGCTTTGTAATAAAGAACTCTAGTTTCTCAAAATGGAGTCTTGCATTCTATTTTCTTCTAAATTGTCAAACATTTGTGGGTATTATTGGCCCATGTATCATCTTCAAGACTGTAGCAAGTCCATTGAACCTTTATCAACCATATTGTTTTGTTCCTGAGCACTTTGACTTTTCAATCCAGGATGGGTACTTGATCCACCCGAAAATCCCCTTTGTGCTAATCACATTCCAATCAATTATGTGGTTAGGGTTAGACATATATTTCTTTAATAATGATACAAAAAATACATTATGCGCTCTCATGGATGCAGGGAATTCCAACATATATACTTCTCTTTACCATGTTTTCTTCCATTTCCTTCAACAAATCTGGCCCAACAACCGCTCTATTTGCTAGATTATCCCATCTCACTAATGTGTTACACTTCCTGTCATACAATGCTTCAAATGGACTCATTTTAAATGATGTCAGATACCCATTATTGTCATAAAATTCCACTAAGTGGATATAATCCTCCCGCTTTGATGTTTGATCCATCACATACATTCTGAGCATGTCAATTATTCTGTTAATCCTCTATGTTTTCCCATCGGACTCTGGGTGATATGATATAGTAGGATTTAAATTTGTCTCAAATCCTTTGAACAAACCCTTCCAAAAATTGGAAGTAAAATTTGGTTCTCTATCTAAAACGATTTCCTTAGGCACCCCATGTAGCCTGGAAACTTCCTTCATGTAGATATCTATAATATTTTTTTCCTTGTGTGTAGTCTTTACTAGAATAAAATTCATTTTCTTAGTCAATTTATCCACCACCACCATCATGAAATCATGTTGCTTCACTGTTCTGGGAAACTTTGTAATAAAGAACTCTAGCTCCTCAAAGTAGAGTCTTGCATTCTGTTTTCTTCAAAATTGTCAAAAAATTCCAGGTATTCTTCCCACATGTTTTCTTCATTTTCCCATGTAGCATATTTAGGACCGTAATAGGTCCATTGAAACTTTATTATCCACATGGCCTTGTTCCTAAGTACTTTGAATTTCTGTTCTAGGATGTGTATTGATTCCACCCAGAAATCCCCTTCGTGCTCCACCTGGATAACATTCGAATAAATTATCTGGTTAGGTTTAGGAAAATATTTCTTTAATAATGATACATGAAATACATTATGCACTCTCATGGATGCAGGTAATGATACCATATATGAAAATGGCCCTATATTTTCTAATATCTCAAAAGATCCACAATATCTAGCTTCCAACTTCAAGAAACTTCCTAATCTTAGTGAACTTCTCTTCACCTTCACTTTTAAGAACACATGTTTTCCCACTTTAAAATATCGAAACACTATATTATTTTCTACATAAATTTTCTTCCTATCCTRGGAAACGTTTAAATTTTCCTTGATCTTTTTCATCTKCTCTTCCATTTCCTTCAACAAATCTGGCCCAACAACTACTCTATCTGCTAGATTATCCCAATTCACTGTTGTGTTACACTTCCTATCATACAATGCTTCAAATGGACTCATTTTTAATGAGGCTTGATAACCATTATTGTAAGMAAATTCCACTATGTGGATACAATCCTACCACTTTGATGGTTGATTCATCACAAGGAATACCCCACTTTTTCATCCTTTAGTTCTCAAACTCTTATAAAATAGATTTATATATACATAGTTAACATTTCARTCAAGTCAACCAAATTTGTCTTCTTGTCCATTCTTACCATCCATTTCAAATAGGTATTTCCTAAATTTATCAAATTTTTAAACAACACTGAATCAATGGAGTGAAAATATCTCTAGGAATAGATATGTATACCATATGCAAAAAAATACAAGCGACCATATTAACATATTGACCAATACCTATTTATTGACATGTGTATATACAATATGTATATGGATATGAATAGATATACAAATTCTCTATATCTAGAATATAATGGTAATATATATCCAACATTTTGAACATGTCCTCAATTATTTTGTTAGTTCTCTATGTTTTCCCATCGGACTCTGGGTGATACATTGTACTAAGATTTAAATTTACCATGAAGCCTTTGAATAAGCCCTTCCAAAAGTTGGAAGTAAACTTTGGATCTCTATCTGAAATGATTTCCTTAGGAACTCCATGTATCCTGGAAACTTAATTCATGTATATCTCTGCAATATTTGTTTCCTTGTGTGTAGTCTTTACTGGAATAAAATGTGGTAGCTTAGTCAATATATCCACCACAATCATGATGGAATCATGTTGCTTCACTCTTCTAGGCAGCTTTGTAATAAAATACACTTTGACAACTTCCCACTACCATTCTGGATTGGGTAATAGCTGCAATAACCTAGCTAGATTCCTATGCTCAATCTTCACCTTCTGGTATTCTATACATTTGGATATTTAATTAGCCACTTCCTTCTTAATTCCTAGCCAAAAGTATTGGCTTCTTACAAATGCAGTTTTTTGATATCCTAGGTGCATGTTATAGACAACTTTGGAAATAGTTTTACAGTTTCGATACAACTTTTGGGAAAAATATTAAGTAGAGGAAAAGTGTGGGGAAGAAGAAGGAAATCTAGAGAGCACGAAGCTAAGACACATCCAGGAGTACAATGTACAGAAGGAGGAAAGTGTGTAGAATCAAGATAGAACGCAGAAAGGAGAATAAAGAAAAAAGAAGAATAAATATGGCAGAGGATAAAGTAAGAGAAGAAAGAGAGAGAATAAATCATGATATAAGGATGACAACCCAACATTCCAGAAATAGAAGAACAATAGGAAATAAGCATGCAAAGGGAAAAGGAGCACGAAGAACCATTTAGCTGAGGGAAGTATGCATTATAATGGGGTATTTTTGGGATGAACAAATTAGGGTTTTCAAGTCTAGATTTATGTATAAATATGTAATGGTTTGGGAAAATGGGGTTCCTCGGTTCCTCTCTGGCGAGTTATGGTTCATCGTTAGGGGTTTCTTTGTTCCTCTCTAGCGAGTTATGGTTTTTTGTTAGGGGTGCCTCCATATGGTTGGGTTTTGGATTTCTTTAATTTAACAGTCTGTTGATGAGAAGAATCAATAAAGGACTGCTAAAGAGATGATACTAAATCTTGTGTTATTCGTCTTTCCTATGTTTTCTTATTAATTATGTTTGAATGTCTCGTAGAATAGATTTTTCTTATGGTTAAATATGGTGCAATGCTCATAAATGTTACAACAATGAAGTATATTTGAATCTAGAATAGTGTGAAAGTATGAATTTGAATCACAAAGTAAGTTAACACATACGTAGGATAGTATTACGCACATTGAAATAATAATAAATAATGAACTAAATGATTTCCTCCCATTCCCTCAATACCGCAGAAGCCTGGTTCTCATAGTCTTAATAGATACCTCGAGCGAGACTTCATCTACACAAGCAGGTGATGCCTAAAGGGCCAGTTTATGGTGGGTTTTGTTGGTCATATATAAACCGAACCTAGGGTCTTGCAAACTGCGTGAAACACCAACAAATGGTTAGAAACATGAATTTGTGATTAAGGGCATGTTTTGGAGTCCAACTAAGAAGGATATTTCAGAATGGTTGGAAAGAAAGGAATTAGAGTTTGAACGACTAGAGAACAAGAATCCTTATATGAGTAACAAGCAATGCATGCAAAGGTATGTGTACACAGATCTACATGAAATTTTCTTTGGTGAATTTCCAATTATTCTGATTGAGTGGCTAGAAAATCTAGTGGAGAAAATTGGAAGGTATAGGGCCACAATGCCGAGGAATTGGACTCCTAAATTGGTAAGACAATTGGATTATGTAAGTAACCCAACTACTCGAACAATTGATTTTTGGTTGGATAGCATGCTAGGAGGTTATGTTATAGAATTTGTAGTAGATTATATTCAATCATAAAGTGTCATAAAAAGGGACTTTTTCAAAGGTCCACGCAGGAGGTTCTTGAAATAATTAGGTACTTGGATAAAGATTGCATTATGTGAAAATCATGTGATGATCATGGAATCTGACTGCTAAGGGAATTTGTGCACATAGAGGAACCGAGGAATGACAAGAGGATCGTCTGAGAGAATGAAGGAAGTGATGAAAATGGAAGGGACAGACTGAGGATGCAAGAAGATGGTATACTAGAGGAAGAATACGAGTTTGGAGAGCTGTAGAGAGGAAGGAGGTACAAGAGAAAAAATATTGGGGATGAGAAAGGAGAGTCATGTAGTGAGCCTGAGGGGAGATAACCTTACACACTAGTACAAATCATGGAGATACCATATATATGAGGAGAAGAAGAGGGGTTTCAGTCCAATCTAGTAAGAGAATTTCTGGTAATTCCTACTTAGACAGGATCATGTGTCAAATCCATGACCCCATGTGAATCGCCACAATTAGAAATAACAGTTGAAGACTTGTTAAAATAAATTTTAGTCATATAGGGAGAATAGAGTAGTAGAAATCATAGTAGTGGAAGTAGTGTGTAGATTCAGAGAAAGAATCAGAGTCAACAAACATCACTAAGAGGAGGTACTACACAAAGAAACATGAAAAGTGTAGATAATACTCTTAGACTTCTTGAGTTATAGGGAGTGGGGTCAGAGGATCCAAAACAACATATGTTTGTCTGTGAAACAATTTGAGATGCTACGAACATACAATATGAGGTTGTTGTTGGAATATTGGTTGTTGTCATTGATGTCAACCCTAGTCATGGGTTTTGGACCGCAAGATTGATGAAGGTATTTGGACATGAAGGAAAATGCACATGAAGATACAACACCCATGGATGGATAGTATACACCATGTTGTTTCTGGTGGTATGTGTCACGTCACGTGGATCCTCATGGATTAGGAGAAATGATTTTTTGAAGATGACAAAGTGAATTGTACATGTAGGCCCTGAAGATAATTAAAGAAAATAATTACAAAATAAGAAAGTGTCAAGTCGGCCCTAATGTTAAAAGGAAGTGAC
>WSFP011578288.1:0-10569 GCA_009831015.1 Picea engelmannii | reverse complement strand
CTTCACATGGCCATAACTCTCTAACCATGAGGAGTTATGTGATGTTCCACATACCACCGAAAATGGAATGACATGTACTATCCATATATAATAGTCTTACCTTGAAATATATCAAAAATCATACCATTATCCATCAAACAAACTTGGGTCCATTACCTAAACCATTGTGCTACCGGAATTCACTACCAGACTTTCTTCAAGGGTTGACATCAATGACAACCAACCCAAATAATAAAAATTCTCCCCCTTTGGCATTGACTACAACACTTTGATGCAATACTGAAGTCATGTCACTCATGCTCCCCCTGTGACCATCACTCCCCCTAGAACCATGCCTCTGTGCTCTTTCTCCAAGAATTTACCTTTGCATCTAATAAATATCTCCCCCTTTGTCATCAATGGAAAAGGTATGTTTCCATCCGGGGATGCTCCCCTGACTGAAATCTTCCTGAAATTGATCTCCCAACCTGAACTGACCTCTTTATGGTGCTTCCTCGTGTAAATCTAATACATATAAGATAAGCATTCAAAAGAATTCATTTTGGAGCAAAAATTACTCCGAATCTCTAGAGAAGATACACAAAGGCTTCCCTTGGAAGTGGTTTTGTAAAGATGTCTTCCACTTGTTATTTTATGCCCACATATTCAACTTTGATGATCTTCTCTACAACATGTTCCTGTAGAAAGTGATACTTTATTGGAATGTGCTTCGTCTTGGAGTGCATCATTGGGTTCTTTGAGATACTGATGGAACTTTTATTATCACAATATATTGGAATGGGCTCGTCATACTTAGCCTGTATATCTGTGAAAGTTTGTTTCATCCATAGAACATGAGTACAACATCCTGCTATTGCAATATAATCTGCTTCGATTGTAGATAAAGATATTGGTGATTGTTTCTTGTGTAGCCAAGATACTAAACACTCACCCAAGTAGAACAATGCTCCATTGATGCTTCGTCGGTCATCAATGCAACCTGCCCAATCTGCATCTTTGTAGGAAATAAGTGATAGATCATTTCCTTTTGGATACCATAATCCAAACTCTTTTGTTCCTTTGAGATATTTGAAAATCCTCTTCACTGTTAATACATGTGATTCCTTTGGTGTTTCTTGAAATCGTGTCACCTCTCCAACTTCCTGCATTACATCTAGTCTGGATGTTGTCACATATAGTAAGATACCAATCGTTGAATTGTATTGCCTTTGGTATTTAGACTTTTAATCATCATATTTTCTCAACTTGCAACTGGTTTGCATAGGAGTGGTAACTAGTTTGTAATCTTCCATTATGAACCTCTTTATCATTTCTATGATATACTTAGTTTGAGAAATAAAATTTCCTTGGTTGCTTTGATGTATCTGAAGACCTAGAAAGAAGGATAGATATCAAAGTAATGAATTTTCAAATTCATTCTTCATATCCTTTGCAAATTTATGTCTTAACCTGTCATCATTACTTCCAAAAATAATATCATCAACATAAACTTCAATTAATAAAATACTATCTTGAGTTACCTTGATGTAGAGGTTGATGTATGCACTTCCTTTTCTGAACCCTGCCTACTATAGATATTTATCCAGTCTAGAGTACCATGCTCTAGGATCCTTCTTTAGAGCATACAAGGAATTCTTCAATTTTCACACGTAATATGTGTTCTATGACAACTGAAATCCTTCTAGTTGTTTGATGTAGACTTCTTCTTCAAGTTCCCCCTTAAGAAAAGTTGATTTCATGTCCATATCTATCCATATTGTTCAAGAATCTACTACACAACTGTCCATAATTTTGACTCATATGTCATTTTACTATCATGAAGTACTACTACAATTGATTAATCTATCATATTGTACTTCTGCTAACTGCATGCATTGAATCTATCTACTCAAATTCTATAATTTGCTCGAAGGATGGTTCTCTGTTTTGTCTCAACTACTGCATAGACTCCCCCTATCTATTATTCATATTATCTGGGAGTCTCTAAGTCATATGGCTTAGAAAAATTACTACTCTAAAGTGTATTCATCATCATCTTCATTAGTATATTCATCATCTCTATGATCTCTAACTTCTTTCTATTTGTCTCTGGATTAATGTTTCACTACAATGCCTGAAAGTACAATCTCTTGAACCTGTTCCTTATTTACCTGTCCTTATTTTTTATGCAGGAGTGTCGTTGGAAAGAATGCGGAGCAGGACCACTCAACGCATGGGACTATTTCCATAATATCAATGCTGGCAGTCTTAGAGAATATTTTGAAGCACGTCTGAACTCAACGATTAGCACACCTAAACTTAGCACCAAAAAAATCTTGGAATCACGCTTGAATGATTGCGAGTGAAGTGGGAGTTTCCACTCCTACTATGGAATGCAATTGGTCTAAGATAGTCATTAGGTTAAGTTTTAGAAGTAGACAAGTAGTCAGGGGGAACCCTAAGAACCCTCTGAGATAAATAGAGGATTTATATACCCAAATGAGTCTAGCTGCAAGTTAGTAGGAGATTTCTGAGTTTAAAATTTTTGTTTTGATTATAGTTGTAGCCATTTTCAATTTGGAATATAACAGAGGAAAATTGACCCAATGCATGATGTAGACATTGTTTGCAATTCTTTGTTATTGTGCTTCATGAATGAATGAATGAATTTCGTTATGAGTATACGGAACTATGAATGTTAGGATAAGTTTCAATTGTTTCTCTTCTGATTGAAGTGGTGCAAGGTGTGCACACGGAACACAAGGAGTGTGTTGTCGGTATTTGTTTTAGTTTTGAAGCCCAGAAGATATATCATGAATTTCCCCTTTGCAAGGAGTGCAAAGAGACTGGTGCAAGGCATGCACAATCATCTGCAAGAATTCAAACCTTGCGTAAAGATCTGGTGTAAGGAGTGCACAGATCCTAGATTTGACTAAGTGTTGAAGGGACTTTGTAAGAAGTCGAAAAACCAACAAAAGGAGAATGCCAGGAGGGTGAGAGGAATTTCTCTTAGAGAAATCCTTCGGATCTGAGATATCGAAATCCCTGAAACACAAAGAGGGCATGGGAAGTCGAAGTCTTCATAAGACCAATTTTCGGAGGAATAACACTTTTCATAAGTGTTAACGAGATCCAAGAGTTGGACTCGTCAGAGGAGAAAAGGTTAGAAACCTTTTAATACTTAGAAAATCTTCTAAGTCAAAGAAATTAGAAGATCAAGAGGAGGAGAGACATTGGACATTGGATCACAGCATCAGGATCAACAACCTTCAGATTCAAAACAAGGTACGTGATATTTAACACTTTGCATACATAGGAGAGAGAACCCACCAAGATTTGAGACTTGAAACTCCCGAAGTGGATTTGCGAAGTAAAATCTTCATCATTCAATCATCTAAAGAAGACTAAGTCTTCAGATCGTTCGAGGTGAATGTCTGGTGTTGGATGGACAAGGAGAATCTGAGATGTTGGTTATTGCAAGTTCAAGAGGGAGCGAGTTTGAAACTTGAGACTCTTGAAGCCCGAAGAGCCAAAGAGCCGAGGGTCGTCAATCTAACAGTGGAAACTTGTCGACAGATCACGAACTCCTGGAAATTTTTCCTGAGATTTTCAGTTTTAGAAATCAGATCGTCGAACCCCAAAGGCCCGAAGACACGAAGTGAATCTGAGCCATCATATCAGGAGGAGACGTGGCGAAGATCTGAGAACTCTAGGAAAAGTCCCAAGCAATCTATAGTCGTCAGATTTAGGGGAGACATGGCGGGAATCCATGCACTCCGGGTAAAGGCCCAAAGTAATTCTTGACCATCAGATCAAGGAAGATGTGGTGTAAATCCGAGAGCTCCGGGTAAATACCCGAAGTGATCTATATTCTTCAGATTCATGAGAGATGTGGTGTGAATCTATGCACTCTGGGTAAATACATAAAGTAAACGTCAGCCATTGATATGAGGTGGACATGCGTCAGTGGATTATTTCCTTCAAACAAAGTCATTGGGGAAAGGTTGGAGTTTGAGATTTGAAATCTCTAAAGTATGAAACCTAGAGGAGATCTCGACTGTTGATCGAGAGGAGGGTCTCACACCATTGATTCGAGTTGAAAGGTCAACAACCTGAAGTGAAGGTAGGACTGTTGATCTTGAGGACATGTGTTCGCGGATCGTCAAATCTTGGAAATTGGAGTATGACAGAAGGGAATGTTTGAGATTTCAAAACCTCGAAGTCCGAAGAACCATAGAGATCAAAATCATTGATTAAAGGGGATAGGTGTCAACAAATATTTCACTCAGGAAGATTTCTCTGGAAAGGAAACCAAGGTTTTATATTTGAAAATTCTGAAGTCTGGAATTCTGAATCGACCATAGCCGTCGATCAGGGAAAGGGAGATCCAGACTGTTGATTCAAAGGAGTATATCTCAATCGTTCATCTAGAAGCACCGTCAATATCGTGAGATCGATGATCATATCGCATTGTGGGGACATGAGTTGCATGGACATTAAAAGGTCAAGGGTGACCCGCAATCCATACCATGGTTTCTCCAGGGAGAAACATGGAGGCTTGGGGAGGATTCGGGCCCAAAGTTTGTTTGACTTCAAACCCCTTGTGACCATGCCCGCAATCGCATGGTCATTTCCTATGGTCACATTGGAGGAGGGGTCGAGAGAAAAGGCACTAATGCCAACTCTGATATTTTTCAGAGCGCGAAAGAGAAGGATGCATGTATTGCAAAGCCTGCACAGGGAGCTGAGAGGACCTGTGTTCAACACAAAGTGAGACTATCAAGGCTTCAGAGAGTCATTTGACTCCAGAATCAAATATCTTGACCAGGAGATCACGCAACCCTTAGGAGAGAAGGGGGTCTGCACCAATTGATATCATAGCAAAGGTTTTTCTTCTAGACAATAGGCAAAGGAGATGGGACAAAAATAACTTGAAGTTGTACTCTGTGTGTGACAAAAAGTCAATGCAATTCCACCAAGGAGATGAGTGGAACCACCTTTAGCCAATCGGGCTGTATAAAGGGAGATGTGATAACTTCGTGCAAGATTAGAGGCGATGGAGGCAGTGCAGAGATGAGCACCTGATGATGGAGACGTCAATGATGCAGAGAGCGAATAAGTTATGGATGAGAATGTTTCCAAAGAAGTTGCAGGAGAGGATGTTGTCGAAGAAAGCTTTATGAGAGAAGTTTCCAGATTGGGAGGCAGAGCCAAGATAGAGGTCCCAATGTATGAAGGAAATTTAGATGTTGAAGAGATACTGGATTGGATAAGATCCATGGACAAACACTTTGACTATGAAGAGGTCAATGACAAGAAAAATGTGAAACAGGTTGTCACTAGCCTAAAAGGACATGCAACACTGTGGTGGGATGAACTGCAAGCTGAGAGGAGAAGCAAAGGAAAATAAAAGATAAAGAATTGGGACAGAATGGTATCCAAGCTGAAGGCTAAGTTCATGCCCAAATATTATCAGATCAATCTGTTCAAGAAGATGCAGAACCTGAGACAGAAGGGGATGACAATTAAGGAGTACATAGAGGATTTCTACAGACTGAACATCATAACTAGACAAAGGGAGAGATAAAAGGAAAATCTTGCCAGGTATATAAATGGCCTAAGATATGAAATCCAGGATGAAATCAACAAGATGTCAATAAGGACAGTCGAGGATGCTTATCAGTTTGCACTGAAGGCAGAGGAGAAGTTGGCTAGAAAACAAATCCATCAAGGAAGGGGTAAAATCCCAGCCCCAACCAGCGGTAAGGGAGTTACCCATGAAAAGGCACATAAGTCTAAGGATGAGGTTGAAAAACCACATAGTCACTCGGAAAGAGGAGGAAGTACCTAAGGTAGACAAGGTGGTGGAAGAAGTTCTTCTGAAGGAAGAGGAAGAAGAGGGGGAGGAAAAGTAAGATGTTATGCCTATGGAAAGACATGGCACATGTCTTGGGAATGTCTTGTTGGAACATAGGGTAGACCCAGGGTTCAATGCTTCAACAACACACCAACAAAACCCTAACTACTAGCCCTTTCGGAAACACCTACAAAGAAGATGCAGTCTCACTCGAGGTAGAGGCAGGAGTGGTTGCAAGACTCAAGCATCTACAATCGAGATGGGACATGGATATATGATCACAAAAATTAGCAGAGAACTTCACATCGTAGGTTAAAACCCTAATTACAATGCAACACAGTATTATCCAAGATCTAACACATCCAAGCACTTAACACATAGAAATAGACTAGATCTAACATTCATTCATATTACTAAGAACTAAGCTACTACATCAGACGCATCTAACATAAATATAACAACACTAAGCATACATCACATCAATAACATATCAACCATAATGCACAAAGAAACCACAACACAGGATATACGTGGTTCACCTAAGCATGGGTCTACGTCTACCAACTCTTATTCTTCTTTATTATCTTTTGTCAACCTTCATACATGCACAGAGCCACAGAACCCACTCCACATAGGATAGGAGATCTGCACGCACCTCACCAGATCCTCCTTCCCTGAGCTAGTTTCAAGCACAAAGCCTTCTTACAATCACTTTCACTTAGCTTTGCAAGTTGACACACAGTATGCACAAAGCCTTCTTACAATTCACACAAAACTTGCACTTAGCACAATCCTCTTTCTAGGTCTAGTATCTCCCTACAACTTCACCTCTTCTTACATAGCCTAGCTACTTATTTATACATTACAAAATGGGCCTCAACATGGGTAAACCCCATGGGCCAACATCCTCTACCTGTTACATAAACCCTAACCCAAAAATCCCACAAAAGGGGGCATATCCTGTGATCTCCACTTCACCTAGGAGCTTCGTCTTTGACCCGCCTATCAAAGTCCCCAAAAATGGTCAAACATGACCAAGGTTCTCCAAAACTTGGTCAAGGGCCAATAGGCCCCCAAAACTCACCTGTGACTCATCCTGAGTCACTCTGTTCTGGGTAACTCTGCTTCGAAAGCCTCAAGTTGCCTCGACCTGCTACTTCTCCAGAGCCTCCTTCTCGGTGAACTCCATAATGATGTTCTCAGTGACAGGTCCTTCCAAGTGTTGTTCTACTGTGGTGACCATTTGTTACAGTTATGCACCTCATCCTTCGATCTCTTCAAAAAATGTGCAGGATTCATCTTGCACTGGCTAGATTATCTGGGTCACTTCTAGGACTCTACTTAGGATAACATTAACCTGTTATTGGACTGTGCACACCTCCTGGGATCTTTTCATCTTTTTGATCACTGTTAGTAGCTTCAACTCTTCTTGTACTGTTGCGGCTTGTTGCTTTGCCTTTTGGAGCTGTGACTCCAGTATCCTTAGTTCTGAGTCCTCTACAAGGCATTCATAGGTCTGTGCACTTTGACTGCTAATTTTCTTTCATTCTAAGGCCAATGCCTTGATTCTTCTGACTGCGCTCCAGGAAGTTTCTTCCCTCTGGACTCTCACTTCCTATGGAGTGCTAGGCATTGCTTGTAATTCCAGTTCTGCTACTCTTTGTTGAAGTTGCTTAATAGCTTTAGTGAGCTTCCCCATTGGGCTCTCCATTGGCTCTTCTTATATTTGTGCTAGGCCCGACACAGAGAGAAGTTATCTAGTGACTACCTCCTTAACTCCCATCTGTTCCACGACCAACTGTTCTTTTTCCTTCTGGATCTGCACTCTTTCCTCTGCAAAATTTGCCTGGAGGTCATCTTTTTCTTGCTGCGAAACTTGTCATTTCTCTAGGGATTCCTCTTGTGCTTGCTTCAATGCCTCTGTGGCCCGCTCTTTTTCTTCCTGGGCCCAATGGAGGTGATCCTCTGTCCCATCTACTAATCTGTGTAGCTGGGCAGGCTCATCTCCCACTTCTATACCTCCTAATGACAAGGGCACAGTAGATACTACGCAGCTCGAATAGAGATCCTGATGTAACCCCGACGTACATAGTTTCTTTCTTTTCTTTGTTGCAATGTAGAATATCCTCTAAAGTGTCTGCTACAACAACGATGATGAGGTTGATATCATCCACCGTGAGTACAGTCTGTAGCTGGGGCTTACTAGCTTTTGACTTCTTCCATGCTGAAGGTTTCGTTGGGGAAACCTTTCATTTATTTGATGTCTCGGCTTCCTCGGGGGGATCTTTAGGTGGTGTTACTTCACCCTGTTCCTTCTTGTCTTCTTTCCCTTCATATTTTTCCTAGTTTATTTCATCATCACCTCCTCCTCCTGGTGACTTTGGTGTAGTTTCCTTGGATGCGCTTTCCAGTTCCTGTACTTCTTCCTTCGTCTTCTTTCTGCTATTGCCAGGTCCATAATACTCTTCTCAAGTGACTACATGACTTCTGATGAGGTCGGGGTTAGAGATTTTTGGTTGTTTGACTAGTACAATGAACTCTGTAAGCCATTCCTTGGTTATTTCTTCCATGTCCTCCTCGGTGAGTTTGTAATAGGATTGGAGCTCTTCCTTGTGTTCGTCTCCACACGTAGTAATATAAATGAAGTGCCTATCTACGTGGAACTTTTCAAGTGACCTGAACCTATGCAGGGTATTCAATGTCATGCGAGGGAAGGATTCAATAGCCCTCTTCAACTGTAAATAGTATGTGTGGAATACCGCGTTCGACTGCCATTGTTTTTCCATGTTGCTCGAATACCAGAGTGTAGTGAACTTCATGACCAATGGGTTAGATGGCTTGATTTCAGGGAAGGTCGCTCCTTCCTGCATCTCCCAAGTGGTAAAGGTGATGAGGATCAACAACCAACTGAAATGAAATGCATAACCCTAGTCTTGCACTTCGCGACAATATTGTTCTAACTGGTTGACGAGATATCTCACCCAGTTCATTTGCATCCCTTCCATGCATTTTCCTACGAGGTCGAAGACAATCCCTGTGACCTGCATTGGCATGTTCTTCCTGACTAGGTTACCAGCGATCAAATGGAAATATGGGTGCACTGCGCCATTTTAAATGGATGCTACCTTGTAGCCTTGCTTCCCCTTCTCTACATCGCCGTAGGTGTCTTTTATGCACTGCGCCAGGGCACAATCTGCAGTCTTCCCTAGGTAAAAGTCCTGGGGGTCTGTTCCTTGCATGCTTAATCTTATGATCCGATGGATCAGCGCTGAATCTACTATGATGCACCTATCCAACCATAAGTAACCACCATGGTAGCAATATAGGAGGAGTTTAACACATGCGTTAACCTCCTGATGCCTACCGAAGTGTGGTATCTTCATCACATTAAGGATGGTGGACCTTGCGATGTCCATTGTCCATCGATGGGGGACTATCTTCAAATTCTTTCCCATTGTCTTGGTTAGGTACTTATGTGGGGCGAGCATTTCATAATTCTTGCGATCTCCCAAGTTGAAATCACTGATCTTCAGTGTCAGAATCTGTCCCAACTCTAATCCAACTGCGTGTATCCCCTTCTGGAGGTATGCAATGATCAGTGTATAGTCGAATTCACTTGGGACGCTATCATGACTAACCACGACAACCAGGGGCGGGATATAGTCGGGCAGGATTGATGGGATGAGATTCGTGTTCGCCAAGTCATCTCGATGCTTTCTCCGCTTCTCTGTCGTAGTTCAGGAGGGTATAGATTGATGTGCTGTCAATGGAGAGGATTGAAATCCTCTCGTTGACGAAGCCTGTGCTCCTACAAACATGACCTTATCTGTTATTAGATCTATGAGAATTTATTCTACAGACTTTTCCACTACACTGTGTTTTCCCGACATGCACGCTCATAATTAAAAGTTTCGGGTAGGTGAACAAACACTCAAGGTAACTGAACGGGTGGTGAGGTATCTATAAACAATGCGCGAAATAAATTAGTTCTCTAGGGGATCATATAATCACAATTTGCAAAAGTGTTCCTAGTAAGACATTCGATGGGTAGGAGTGCCTTAATCCATCTGTTATGGCACGGTCTCAACAGTCCAATGGCGATCTTTCTGGCCATAACTGTGTTTCTAGCTGTTCTGGAGCGTCATTCTAATGGTTAGGATGCCTCAAATGTGTAAATGTGTTGAACCTGCACAGAATATATCTAGCTAAACAATAATACACACATTTTCAGAGAGATTTGGAAAAGGAAGAAGAAGGAGAGAAAGAATGGAAGAATTCTCATTAACCGTTGTGAATAATGAATAATTTACACATGATATACTCTGTATAACTCAATGAGTTCGACTTGAGGTGAACCAAGTCACCATAGTGGTGGTCTAGAGTGATCTGGACACACACCAATAGTTATGGGAGTGAAATTCCACCTATTCTAGTCTCTCAAGCAGTTACAAGAGTGAACTGCCACCTAGTTGAGTTAACTAGTCAACAAGTCTTCAGTTAACTGACTGAACATAAAGTAATGAGGAGTTAAATCAAGGAATCAAGGTTAATGCACCACTCTGGTGATGATACCAAGGCAAGGTCGAATTAGCATGGTGATGATCCCAATGCAACATCTAAACTCAACTCAACTAGTCAAACTGAAGTGTGAACTGAAAGAGAATATTCTCCAGGTAGAATATTCTCTCCTAAAATATAGGAGACTGGATAATGACTAATTATGACTAATAAAC
>WSFP011578285.1:0-10569 GCA_009831015.1 Picea engelmannii | reverse complement strand
GGTTTGAAGAGGGAGATCACTGAATACATCGCCAGATGTATGGAGTGCCAGAAAGTTAAGGTTGAGCATAGGCATCTAGCAAGGTTGTTGCATCCTTTTCCCATTCCTGAGTGGAAGTGGGAAGTGGTGACCATGGATTTTAATACAGGATTTCCCAGAACAAGAAAGTAGCATGATTCGATCATGGTTGTGGTGGACAAGCTTACAAAAGCTGCCCATTTTATTCCACTGAAAACCACTCACAAGGCAGCAGATGTTGTTGATATCTTCTTAAAAGAAGTGGCATGCTTGCACGGAATTCCTAAGACGATTGTGTCTGATAGGGACCCAAAATTCACCTTGAATTTCTGGAAAGGACTGTTCAAAGGATTCAGAACAAATCTGAATTTTAGTACAACGTATCATCTCGAGTCTGATGGGCAGACAGAGAGGGTGAACAGAGTAATAGAGGACATGTTGAGAATGTACGTGATGGACAAACCAGCAAGATGGGAAGACTACCTACATTTGGTAGAATTCGCCTACAATAATGGGTATCATGCATCGTTGAAGATGAGCCCATTTGAAGCACTTTATGGAAGAAAGTGCAACACTCCAGTGAGCTGGGATAATCTAACTAACAGAGCAGTAGTTGGTCCAGAATTTCTCAAAGAGGTGGAAGACCAAATGATAAGAATTAAACATAATTTGAAAGTTGCCCAGGATAGGTAGAAAAGTTATGCTGATAAGAACTGAACCCACAGAGAATTCAAAGTGGGTGAACATGTTTTCCTGAAAGTGAAAACTAACACGAGTTCCCTGAAGCTAGGAAGTTGTGCCAAGTTGGCAGCAAGATACTGTGGGCCTTTTGAAATCCTGGAAAGGATTGGGCCAGTTGCATACATCCTTGCATTACCTGCATCTATGATTGTACATAATGTGTTTCATGTTTCACTGCTTAAGAAATATATACCTGATGCTAATCATGTTATCGACTGGAATGTGATTTAGGTGGAACCAGAAGGTGTCTTGCAAGTGCATCATGTGCACATATTGGACAGGAAAAGAAAACAGCTCCGGAATCGAGCCATAGAGCTTGTAAAGGTCCAGTGGACCTGGTACAGTCCTGAGGACACGACATGGAAGCATAAAGATGTTATGCGAGCAGAGTACCCACATATTTTTGAAAATTTTGAAAATCTTGCAGATGCAGTGTGAAAGTTGCACTGAGGACAGTGCAAAAATAAGGGAGGGGGATTGTAATGTCCCCAAGGCCGAGCCCTGTTGTAACTATTGTTTATGAAATGAATTGTAAATATGTGTTATAGGCTGGTGAGCCGAGTTTATATAAGCTAGTGGTATTATGTGATTGTTAGGCCAGAGAGCCTAAGTGTTGAAGGCCAAGAGCCTGATTTTGTACCTATATTTATGCGGAACAGTAATAAAATATAAACACCGCCATGTGCAGACTGACCACGATGAATGAGTGATGGGGGAATAAGCTTCCACAAAGTGGGTAATGGATTAGGGGATGGAAGGTGGGAAGAGGGGCTAAGTGTTGAGCCTAGGGGGCTAAGCCTAGGGGATTAATTCCTTGGGGAATAATATTAAAATATTATTCCAAAAGACATGTGAATAGTATGTTTTATCCTAAGTTCTTTTTTTTGGAAAGACAAGCAACTTCCAAATGGAAGGAACACATGTTGATGGAAGGCATGCAGTTTCATGGGTGAAAAGTATAAACCCAAGCCCATGCAAATAAAATGGTTGAGATGATCCATGGTGGGGGATGCTCCTCCATTCTACCGGACTGTCTGAGTGTGAACCCGTCCGACCTCTACAAGAGACCTCATGCAATTCTGAAACTGTGGGGGGAATAGCCTCTGTTGATTTCAGAGATAGCCTATGTTGATTTCTAGAAAGTCGAGGCATCCTCTGTCTAAGCATAGCGAGCCTATGTGTGGAGTCTCTGTCCCAAAGCCATAACCGTGAGACCATCCTATCATTGTTGAGCCTATTGGAAAGCCCAAGCCTGTTTTCCTCGTTTGTTGATGTGGCCACGCAGTGCTAGAATGCGTGTGGCTTTTTGGCCAGTTTGTACAACACTCTCTCTAGGTAGAGAGTTGATTGCAGTTAGAAGAACATGTTTCTTGGCCTGTGAGTGATTATCTCCAAGTGAGAGAGTGCGCAAAGGAAGGAGAGAACTCCTGGAAGGAACCCTATAGCTGCCACAGAGCTCGGAGACTTCCAGTCCGGTCTGTTGCTGAAACCCAAGGCAAGGGAGGTTAGTAGCTAAAGGATTGTTTGGGTAACAGAGAAGGTGTATACTCCTGGGGTGGAATAGGCATGTGGGGAAGGAGAGTCTGTGGGCGGTGAGTATGAGTGGTTCCTGGGAAAGAATTCCTTCCTTGTGACAGTGTGTTTTCCCTGTAACCTTAGCCTAGCCTAGGATTCCTTACCTTGGGGTGGAGCTTAGTCCCAGCTCGGGGGTGACCTACTACTGAGATTGATGAGAAGTGTGGTCTAAGGCTGGGAGGTCCGTGGAAGGCCTGCACCTGGTTGGTGGAATTACCACCATTTTCAAAGATAAGTAACAGATGATGTTTTAATTATGTTTATGCATGTCTGTGTATTTATAATTATCATGTATTCTGTTATGCATATGAATTAATGTTAATTCCATGTTTCAAAATTATGTTAGCAGTAATTCTTAGGCTTACTCTGAATTTAAATATGTTTCATTGCTCAAATGCATGTTGTTTCTATAATTAAGCATGAGATTGTTATTCCGTGAAGTAGCACCTGCCCAGCTGAAGAAATAAGGGGGCGTTACAGTATGGTATCAGAAGCGTTATAGTTTCAAGTAACAAAAGAGGGTGTTATAGTTTGGTATCAGAGCCAAGGTTTCAACATTGAGCCTAGATGGGCCAAATAAGGGTCTTTGGACCAAGAGTATGAGGAGGAATTGTGTCTGGAGGACCAATTTCGAACCTTTGAGTGCCCCTGAGTGCCAAGGAGATTACTTGATTGTGTTACCAAGCTCAGGAGGTGTAGCGGTGTTAGGAAATCGCAGTCGATGTGGTATCTAGCCACAGGGAGAGAGGACTCCACACCAGAAGTGTTGGAGCCGTAGGATCTGTTTGGGGAAAAGGAGAACCCTCGTGACCGTCAGATCTGGAAAATGTGCACAGGGTTTAAAAACCCTTTGGAGTTGCACAGGAATGTGGAAATCGTGATACGTGAAACCCCAAATTCATCAGGACCATCCATCGGGGGAAACACATGGTTTTCGAATGGCATTTCAGCACCCAGGAAACCAAAAGGGAGGAACCTTGTTGTCGCAAGTCGCAAAATAGCGAAACCTGATATTTCGAAACGATCTACACCGTAGATCGTAAGATAGGAACTTGATCATTGAATCAAGTGGAGGGGTAGACAGTAGTTTCGGGATTTTGGCAAATGGAATTTCGAGAGGGTGGATGCACAAACTCCCGATGCCCTAAACCTCGAAAAGTCGAAAGGATCTGCGCCATATAGATTCCAAGGCTTCCCACCATGTATAGATTCCAATCGCATAACAAATTACAAGGCTTCCCACTATGTTAAGATCCATTGTTGCAACAATAGAATGCGCAAATGTGATAAAAATATACCAATAAACCATTATTTATATTACACTTCTTAAATATTATAGCTCAATTGGATCATCAAATCTTGAAACCACTCTCTTTCACCTTCTGCTTAATCTCCTTCAATTTTACAATGCTTTTTTATTTTGATTTTGGCTTCTAGAATTGATCTAGATTTATGGGAGGAATGAAATGAAACCACAGGTTTATAATGTTCACATAGAAACACAGTGAACAATAACAAAGATACAATAAAACTTGACTTCTATTAAACAAGAAATATGTTGAAAACAAGATTGCTAGAATGGTGGTAGTTTATCTTTGAGAAGAGATGTGATGGTTTCTCTCATTTGTAAGAATATGAGTACAATGAAGCTCTGAAGGACTTTTTACAATAAATATAAATTCCAAAACCATATACATCCAAAAACCTAACCTTGGGATATGAAGCGCCAAAAGTCATGTGGGCCCCATTGTGGTAAGTCAGTACATTAACTTCTCGGGGTCGTAACTTTTGCATGCGATCTTCGTTTAGGACACGCGATAGCTCGTTGGAAAGGAATTAACGAGGAGATTAATGTATGGGGATAAATAAAAGCCTTTCTATATCATTTAGGTTCTCTATCATGAAAAAATATCATTTAGGCCCTCAAATTGGCCCAAAAGTTAAAAACTGCTAAAAATAGTAAATTGACAAAATTGCCAGAAAAATGTTTTGAGCCAATTGGAAAGCTGGGTGGCCACTGATATCCACCTGGATCAATCCTACTGCATTAGGAATCAATTGTATCCATTTCGATGAGTTCCCCCATTAGATGAGGAAATTTATGTTCAATTTGGCCACAGATGAGCCACTTTCCTTGGTGCAGGAGTTGCTCTGCTTTGACAACCCGATAAAGTTTGATCCTATGATAGAAAGTGACCTTCACCTATTTTTCCATGATCTTATCAGTGGATGCATGTTCCATGAATTCAGGGTTGAGCTATGTTGGTGTTAATTGTTATTCTATCTCCGAGGTGTCCAATAATGGTGGAAAATAAGGCCGAAGGAGGTCCACATTGAACACTGGGTACATGATGCAGGAGCATCGTCAACAAAGCCCACATGGAGGGACAACTTAGCGCCATAGCATGCCTTTTTAAATTAATTGGAATCTAAAAGCTGGCGTTTTTTTCTGTAGATTTGTTTTTTGTTGTTCCAAAGTCTATACTTAAGTCTAAGAAAGTACAGTGTCTAGGCATCCAAAAGTGAGTAAAGGATAAATAAGGGAGAGAATAAACCTTCGAGAAAGGAATCTAGGGATGATTTCTAGGTTGTCATCGTCTCGCTTCCAACTGTTCCTGGATGCTTATATCTTGTTCAATCGCGACCCATGAACATTCAAGTTCTACCCGGGTGGTGGCTATTTTAAGTATGGTATCGAAAAGGTTCAAAGCAATATGGGTTTGGTCTGACAAGACGGGTTCAATATTAGGTTGTCTTACAACGGGGAAAGTCATAGAGGAACAGGGAATTAAAGGAGAGTTCAAGTTTTTTTGATGTTGTATCAATTTGATCGTATAAAAGAGAACTTATGAATCTGATATTGAAGATAAAGTGCAAACCAAAGGCCTTTTCTTGTAACTAAGTTATCTTTAAAATAAATGGTGTGTGAAATGTGAGAAAAACATTAAGTTGCCTATGATGTGAGGCTCCTATCAAGGGAGAATATCACCCTGTAAATAGAAGAAGAAAAAGATGAGAAGAAATCTGACGAAGCATAAAATATGAAGATCTAAAGAGTTCACAGGTCTTGTACCTGCTAATAACTAATACAGAGGAAAAATTGTAAATGATATAGATGAATAACAATTGATCACCATAGTAGAGGTTTTACTAAATTGCAGTAAAAACATTCATCGGATATATATATGTGAAATGAAATTGAATATGAAATCACAGAGGAAACAAACTCATAACACAGTCTTGACAGAATCAGGAGTCTTCGGATTGCTTTGTATTAAATTTTAAAAGGACAGAGTCTCTATTACAATCGACCAAAAAGGTCGAGCCCTTTTTATTTCTTCAAATTACGTATTTATACAACTTATGCGTGCTAGGATATCAATCGTCCTAGGAGTTTTTTCAGTTATAAAAAGGAGATTTATGCATTCCAATTCTTTGCCTTTTTCCTCTTTCGGGTGGATGGATCACCTTCCTTTCTTTAAACTTCGGGTTCTAAAAACATAATGGGTAGACACATGTCATTATTTGGTGCCCGAAAAATTGTCCCTTCGCCTGTTGTGTGTAAGTGACACACCTCTCCACCAGTTGGGTTATCAACCTAGAAGGTTATGCTTGGTTGTTTGCCTTGAAGGTGTAACAATCCTTCGCTAACTGTGGCAACCTTCCTCCTACTTGTTGGTCTTTAGTGGTGATAGAACATAACAATACACTTGGATTTATTAGCCACTTATCCACTTGGACTATATCTTTCTGAGTTACCTGTTTTATTTTAGTCTTCTCTCTTTCATCATTCTCCTTGATGTTGAGCAGGTGCTTGGCTATATCCACCTGGCCCAGTGTCCTGGTGTTGCTTTCACTATCAAGACCTAACAAACTTTCATCTATCTCCATGAAATTTTCTTCACAAAAATTTCTCACCTCTTTAGCTCGCTCTCTGCCCTCTGATATATTTCATTCCCATGCCTTCAGTAAGATGTTACCTCTGGTATGTTCTGGGATGGAGAGCTTGGAACTATTGCCCACTTCCTTTTTCACTGTGGCTATAACAGCCTCTTAGAAAATGACCCAAGCTGCCCGAGCTTCTCTTTCTCTCAAGGAGATGTCTTCCAACACTCGATCAATGATTTGGCAGAGGTTTTGAATGGTCTCCACCTTAGCAAGTAAATCTTCCTGAGTTGTCGGTACTCTTCTTCGAATTTCTATGGCTTGGGATTGGAATATCTCGATATCTATCACATGGCTTTCGGAAAAATTTAATTTGGCCTGTAATTTCATATTAACTCCTCTTGTTGGCTTATCTGTGATTGGCTGGTCTAGGCTCCCTACTATGTTTGTTCGATATCGGACTTGATATGTTCGATTTCTTTTTGATCAGCTGCTCTAGCTTTCTCTATACCTATGTTCTTCTGATCTCTGGCAGCCACCTCTGCTGTAACCAGCTTAGCCTGCAATGTTTTGATCCAGCGGTTTTTCACTTCAACTGTTCTTTTAGGGACTCGACAGAAAATTGGTTGGCTACAACAAAAGCCCCCAACATCCCTACTATATGGGTTGCAAATTCCTCTTTTTTCATGGCTCTCCCATCAGCGAGGATTTTAAATTTCTTTGCTACCATGCCTACTTCTTGATAAAGTTCCTGCTTCACAACGACCTTTCTCTTCTTATCGAAGAAAAACTTGTTCGGAGGCAACTCTTCCACGGTTATGGGTGTTAGTTCTTCGTCGAAATTCCATCTGACGTCTAGGATCCCCTTTTTCGACTGTAGGGGAGTAACAGAAATGATGGGACTGTCGATCTGCTTGGATGATTTCCCTGGGGTAACAACCAGGGTTGGCTTGCTTGAAGGTTTGGAGGTCTCAACTTCCTGTTTTGGGCCCCCAATTTTCTTCTTCTTTTCCTAGTGTTCCTCTTGGTTAGGTGTTGAATCTTTGGAGCCCTTGGCTTCTTTTTTCTGTATATCTGTAGTCGACAGGTTCTTACCCTGTAAGACCGGGGGAAGGCAGCTCCACCGGTGCTCCTGAAATTTGAAAAAATCAACCTTCTCCTCGGGTGACAGGGTTTGAATCCGACTTAGGACCTCGGAATAGGATCTCGCCCCTTGGAAGACATCATCATGAGGAAAATGCTCATGTTCATACTTTTTAAGGCCACAACTAGCCATCTGATTACCCACGATCCTGTGTGGGTCGTGCTTCTTGAACTCAATGTGGACCAATTTAATATCCTCCAAAGTCGCTGCCTCGGCTTTTGTGTGTCCAAAATCTAATAAATAATAGGTATTCAAATGAATGGGGAAAGGCGATCATACCTTCTTTGAAAATCCTTTAAGCTCCTTGCTTATTCCACCAATCATAGTTTGCCTAGTGATTTCGCGACAAACCATCCTATCCGGTATGAATAATGGTAGAGCATAGGGGGGAACAGAAGTGCTGAAAACCCTGATGTATGAAAATTCAGCCTCTACGTACCAGTCAACCACGTTGCTCAAGTTGGTGGCGACGTTGTCTAAAATCCTGAGTGGTGGGTTGCCGAAGATGGATACATGCATTGGTACCATTACCCAATAGAAAAAAATTTATATAAAATCTACGGCCTTATCTTCCCAAAGTTTTGAGTGGTAGACATGGATAGGCTCAGCCTCTGATGGAATCCATCTCCAGCTCATTAGGGGGAAAGGTGTCATGAAACAAACAACATCCATGATGTAGGAAGACATAAAAAATGAAGCGGCCTTCCCACTCACCTTCTGCATCTGATACTCGATAATCCGGCTAGTTAAACTGTCTGACAAAAATTTGGCCCAGTCGAAGGAAAAGCCTTCAACGACTGTATAAATGAGAGGTACCCACGGAAGGAAAAAATGTGTGGTGTCCTCCTTCCCATACAACCTACAGGCCATCATGGCTATATATTTGAATTGTGGTTCCAAGGAAGAGATTGAATAAACTATGTTACCATCTGCCCTGAACTTTGCAGGGTGCAAGACCCAATCCTTGATCAGATCAGACAAATTTCTGTCGTATTGTTCGCACTCTTTCTGCTTAAAACCTTCTAGAAACTTGGCATTGTGTGAGAAGTTCGGTGTGGGTGACAATTGGTACATCACCTGTAAATTTTCTGGTCTGAAGGTTCCAATGGTCACCTTCTTCTTGCTAATAATAGTTCTGGTTGGGATATCCACATGATCCAATGCCCATCGGATCATATCATAATAGGGAAGGAGTCACGGCCTGGCCGCTATCTTATGCATCTCTGCTTGAACGAAAATTTTGTATTTGGTGGCCAAATCATCCTTCTCATTATCACTGGAGTCATCTAAATGGTTCACTAAATCATACTGAAGAACCTCGGAGACGTGTGACCAGGTTCTGATAGAATCAACACTTCGAGGTGAAATATCAGAAACAGTATCTGAGCCTTGCCCTGAATTCTCAACAATCGCCTTGGATGCTTTTCATGGGGCCATGATAGAGAAATCTAACTTAGCTCTCCTGTAGTAAAAATGTGTATACATACAGAAATTAGCCTGGTGAGAAAATCTTCTTTGCGCAAGATAGAAATGAAATTTTAAACAATGAGAGAAATAATTCTATATCTCAACCATTTAAAACCCCGACGTCCTTATGAACCAGAATGGTCAAATCATTTTTTGAGAAATATTTACTAATAAAAACAATATCTTTACCTATCACTTCACCTCTCTTCTCATAAATGCCATAAATTTTGGCAGGTCGTGACACACATTAGCGCAAAAACATTTAAATTTAACCCGTAGATGGTGTGTGTTAATACTTGTATTAATGCACTGATTAATCTAGCTTAGCTTCTTTAATTAGGATTTATTTAAACTTTAATCACCCTTTTTGGCATTCGCCATATCGAGAGATTTCACTCCTATCCTTCGAGCCCCTAAAACCCAAGATCGCGATGATGTGATCTAGTTAAGAAAAAACATGATCCAGATTAAGTGTTTAATTAATATCATGATTTCACGACTCGGGACTATGAGGGTATAGTTTCTTGGAAAAGTGAAAGCCGAGTCACGAAACCGCGACATTTTTTAACTAATATCGTGATTTCGCGACTCGGGGCTACGAAGGTATAGTTTCTTGGAATAGTGAATGTCGAGTCACGAAACCTCGACATTGCTTAGCTATGATTAAAAATGACTTGCCCCTGACACTAACCTGGGTAACTTTTGAAACTATCTTGCAACTTCGCCTATCGGGGTTATGAAGGTAAGATTTTTGGGGAGAGCGATCACCGAGATGCGAAATCCCGACAATACTTAACTAAGGTTTAAAGAAATTTACTCTCGGTGCTAACCTAGGTAAGTTGTCAAGGTCGTTTCGTGACTTCGCGCATCGGGGCTTGGAAACCATGTAACTTGTAACTCCCGAAACATGATATCCCGAAGTAAATAAAACTAAAAAATCTCATTTAACGATTAAATGGAAATGGTTTAGGAGTACAACTGCCATCACCACTTCGCATATCAGGACTATTGATACTTTCAAAGGGTAAAGGTCATGAAGTAAAAAAGAGCTTAAAGGCCAACCTTTGATTCTAAGAATTACATTTAAACCAGTTGAGAAAAGTGGCTCCAACATAGGCTCCAACTAGGGATCGCGTCTTCTTGTGAGACGAGAAGAACACTAGACCACGTGCATGTATTGGGTAAATGGAGTCATTGGTTTTACTTATACAAAACTTGCTTAAGGAAAGGGGATACAGAGAGAAGAGATTTCGTCTTTTACTTCTAAAAATCTTTTCAACACTCAAATGCGTTTCAAATTCAACTGCAGCCTCTTTCATGACTTTCTCTTTCTCGCTACTGAATTCAGGTTTTCCTTAAGACAATCAAAATAGTCTTAGGAAATCCAACAGATCCTGTGACTTTCGGCTTGCATCAAACGAGGTAAATTACATGTTTTTTAATCAGGGAGCCCTATCTGAACTTGGGGTGCAGATCGAGTTTCAAGAAAGTTGATTACCATAACAGAGTGAGATTCACGTATGGAAGCCTTACAGATATCTCATATATTGCTTCACTTCCAGCGAGCCTGTTCAATACCCCAGTGAAGTTATATGGCCCTTTTTACTGAATTTCCTTTCAACACTTCAAAATATATTTATGCATTTAAATGCTAAGACGAGGGCAATCATTTCTAAATTTACTTTCATCGTCTCTTTGGACTATATGGGGGCAATCAAATATGAATTTCCTTTCACCAT
>WSFP011578284.1:0-10569 GCA_009831015.1 Picea engelmannii | reverse complement strand
TGCTTCCCTAACAGTTCTGGGATCATCATCAGTAATAGATAAAGCAAAATTGGAACAGAAATCAGGTGGACTATACCTTTCTGGTTGCCTTCTATATCTCACTGATCTCCTCAATACTGGGGTATGAGGTTCTTCTTCTTTTTCTTTTGCTTCCTCTTCTTCAGATGATTCATATTTTGCATCATCCAACTCAAGCTCTATTTTCTCAGGTTCACCTTGCGTTGGTGGGAATTCCTGTTTGGACACATCTTTTACCTCTCTGAAAACAACATCTCGACTGTAAACAATTTTCTTGGTTTCTAGGTTCCAAAGATTATAACCTTTCACACCATATTTATAACCAATAAAGATACACTTTTCAGCTTTATTATCCAACTTACTCCTATTTTCCTTTAGAACATGTACATAAGCATCACAACCAAACACTCTAAGATGTTGAAGAGAGTGTTTCTTTTGAGACCATACCTCATGTGGAGTTGTATCATCCAACGCTAATGAAGGTGATCAATTGACCATGTAACATGTTGTACTCACTGCCTCTGCCTAGAATTCTTTTTCTAACCCGACACCGCTGAGCATGCTCCTTGATTTTTCCATCAGTGTCATGTTCATCCTTTCTGCAACTCCATTCTACTGAGGAGTGTATGGAGTAGTCTTCTGCCTTGCTATACCACACTTCTTACATAATTCTTTGAATTCATTTCCGCAGAATTCTCCACCATTATCTGTTCTCAATACCTTTATTTTCTTCTATGTCTGATTTTATACTAGAGCCTTAAACTCTTTAAATTTATCAAATACCTCAGATTTCTTTCTAAGAAAATAAATCCATGTGTTCCTTGAAAAAACATCTATGAATGAAAAATAATACACAGATTTACCAAGGGATGGAACAGGAACAGATCCAAACACATCACTGTGTATCAACTCTAAGATCCCCTTTGCTCTTGTAGCACGAGATGGGAATCTTACTCAATTCTGTTTACCATATATGTAATTTTCACAGAAATCAAAATCCAGAGTGCAATTAGACATACCTTCAATCATACCTTTACTGTGTAGTGTTTGAAGGCCCTTTTCTCCAATATGCCCTAGTCTTTGATGCCACAACATGGTCTTCTTTTCTAGGACAATATTGGTCTTGTCTCCTTCAGCTCAAGGACAACAAAACTGTTACACCCATTAGTATAAGTTCTTCCCAACAACTTGTATAGAGTTCCACAATTAACTCCCCTCATCAAAACCATTGCTCCTCGTACCATCTTGCAAGTGTCCTTTTCAAATACAGTTTTCACTCCTGCATCACTCAACTTACTTACAGATATGAGGCTCCTAGTGTTATAACCCTAAATTGCACCACACATGCTTACCTGGCATCATACCAACTCATATCCCTTCTTTGCCAAAAAACTACTGAACAACTCTTCTAAAAACTCCATTTTTAAAAAAGTAAATGCTAGCAGGCCCACTACAGCCTGCGTGTATCCAAAAGAAAATGCTAGCAGGCCCACTACAGCCCGCGTGTGAATGCTAGCAGGCCCACTACAGTCTGTGTGTATCCAAAATAAAATGCTAGCAGGCCCACTACAACCCGCGTGTGAATGCTAGCAGGCCCACTACAACCTGTGTTTACCTAACAAAACACAAAAATAGGAAAGTTGTCGATGGGACAAAAAGCTATGGGTCAGTTAACTGAAACTCCCAGCCATGCATGGCCGAGAGTTCTTCCAAAACCCTAGCTCCTTCTAGCCTATAAAAGAAGGGGTAGGGGTACCATTTGGAGGAGGAAAAATATAGCGAAGAAACTCTGCCCAATTGCTGAATCCATTTGTCCCAACCCTTTAGCCTTTCCTCAAGCCTGAGGAGAATTAACACAAAGCAGTTGGAGGACAAAGAAGAGGAGGAGCCCAGGATTAGGATCAAGGAGCAGTGTCCGGTATCGACTTTGATTGTAAGTTGATTCATTTTGAAAATAATAAAAATGATACTTTTCCCATCCCAAATGCATGAGTTATCTATGATTTGTGTAATTTATGCTTAATTTCTAACCCTCAAGTAGAGAAATAGCATGCATGTGTAGTGTTTTGTCTTGATTGCAAGTTAACTTTGGAAGGAGCAGCGCAAGGAAGTGGGCAAAGTGCAATGGAGGATCTACACCAAACATCAGTAAAAAGGTTAGTAGTTCCTTTCCATGCATGTGTCTTGAAAGAAGGGTTTAAGTTTTGGGGTGGTAGGTTAAAAGGTCATTTCTTTAAGGTCAAAATATGCATGCAAAGCAGACCCTAGTTTGCTAGTCCATAGGGTGTTATTTCCCAACAACAGAATTGGCGACTCCACCGGGGAAGATACTCTTAGGGTTTCCGGATTTAGTTGAGGTTTTTGGGTAGTTTAAAGGATTAGATTTTCTATTTCTTTGTTTGTCTGTTTTCTTTTAGGTCAGAGCTAGCAGGGAACCTGGTTCTTTATACCAGTTTTTTCCTTGACTGTTGCTTGACGATAATTATCGGGACACACAGAGGTACACACGACCTGCATAAGGCCTGCACGTGTGTAACCCGTGCCCTAACCTTCTGTAGCCCATGTTTGAACGCTTGCTGTAGAGGTTTCAGTAGCGTGTAGGAGTCAGAGAGCTTAAGAGAAAGTCCCCTCTTCCCTATAAGAATTATACATTCTCAGGGGACTTTCTGAAACCTGTCTGAGTCTTGCTGGTTCACAGTCTCATCTCAGTCTATTTTATTGCGTTTGTTGTTTTTTGCAATTATTTTTATTTTCTGTTAAAAAAGAAGCATCCAAGCCTTTAAGAGACCTTGATTGTCAATACCAGAGGCCTTTTCCAGGTCTGGGCTACCTGTGTTTAGTTTTGTCTTAGCATTCATACATACATGCAGCTTGTGCAAGTGTAGCCTGCAGGTACTCGTGCCCTGTTATAGCTTAGCACGCGTTTGCACGCGTGCTGTTTCAGTGACAATAGCGGGCTTGACTGGGTGCTTTTCAATCAGGGTGGGGCAGTCATCCCCTCCTGTGGTGAGAAGTGTTCCTCTCAGGAGTTTGAGTCTAGGGTGGAACAATTAGTAGGTCAGGGCCTCCTACCCTTAGCTTGTTCTTTCTTAGTTGATTGTTGATAGAAAAGATTAAAAAGAAATATTTTTTTTTATGGTTTTTAGACAAGCGTAAGAGTCGGTGCTTTCTTGATTGTCATTGTGCGTCTTTTCTCTAGTTCTTTGCGATCTGTGCTTTAAGCCAGAATTTGATTTGGTTTTCTTGGTTTTGTGCTTGTCAACATTTTCCCTTTGTTGCTTCATTTAGCACTTAAATAAAAAAAAATATCTCTTTTTCATTTGCTTCTTTGTTTAAAGATTGTGTTGCTGCATCAATAGCTAGGAAGAAGTCTTTTTGTTCATAAGTTTTTGCAGTACATTTAGAGCATAAGTAGCTAGTAGATTGAGCGAAATTCCTTTATGTTTGTTGCATGAAATCTTAGAAAAATTGAAAAGAAAAAGAAGTCTTTCTTGTTGAAAAGTTGCTAATTTTTGCATTTTTGTAAAAGTTTTTGTTTCCAACATTTCTTATTCGTTTTTCTTTGAGTCTTTACACATCATCAGTTTCACCTTCATACCTTGTGACGTAAAAATCCCATAAAAGCAACGCTAATTTAAAATCTATTAGACCTTATGTTTGTAGGGTTCATACACTAGCTCAGGACTAGGGCCTTGGAATAGGTTGGAGAGGAAACTCTCCAAGGCCACTCAAAACCAAACATTGGAGTTTGTGATAGGGAGTGTAGAAGTCCAGTTACGTGGAAGTTATCCGGGACCCCCCTCTAACACAGGGGCTAAACACAAGCTCGCGTAAGGAAAGGTAGCGGAGATAACCCCTCCAAAGCCGGACCAAGCATAGTAGAGAACACATATCGAGGATTTGTTGAGGGATTCCGTCATTTTCATTTGCCACGGGGCTTCGTGGGTCTCAAATCCATTCAAGGTCCTCAGTTGTCTTCTAGAACATTTTCTCTCAATACCCTTGACAGGTTTCAGTCTTGATACCCTGCTCATTGTGGTCTACTCGACTATTGACTGTACCCGCCTGGTAACTGTTCGCGTGCTGGCAAACTAGTTGCCAATCTTTTTTAGGGACATACACAGGTGACTGTGGGGGTATACTGCAGTATCTAGGATAGACATCGGGCCACGCTTTGTAGAGTATACCCAGAGGGTGCTTCCGTATTCAAGTTTCACTTGCACCGATAAGTTGCTCTAGTGTTGGTTGTTGTAACTGTTCTTCCAACTAGTTTAGTGTTTGCGTGATTTATCTCTTAGGAGATTATTTTTAGTGTGTGTTACTATTTGAACATGTAGAATACCTTAGCATGTCATGGATCTTCTCACACAGTGGAGGATCTAGAGCTCCGTTAGTCATGAAGGCTTATGGGCCTGTCGCCGGTTATACTGGAGCCACCCCTGCCACCATTGAGGTGGAATCTAGACCAACAAGGGTCTTTCGAAGCAACCGGGTTACAAACCATTGTGCCTAAACAACTCCCGGAGGAATCAACTACCAATATTGGTTCAGTTGAAGCCCCAACCATTGATACTTGGCCACAAGTTATTGTGCCAATTCAATTTTACGAACGCCTATCAGTGCCTCACATAGCTATGGAAACAAATGCTATTACTTCCTCTGGGAATTATTCTATTCCCATCATCGTTGCTACCACAGGAGAAGAATCTCCTAACTTGCCATCATCGGTCCGAGCCACTACGGTCTTGGTCGAAACTATGTCGCACAGTGGACGGTCCCCATCTATTGCGGTGGCCACACCTCCCTTCACACCTAGTGCGACAGGCCCTTCGTTCTCATAATGTATGCCTAGTTCGGGTACCAGTCCTACACTCACTTACTCCACTTTACAGACTTTAGGTCTTGGGGCAGGGAGCTCTAACACTCCTCTGCAAGGTCAACTTGGGGGCATTCCTATCCCTTTTAATGCCTTTCCTTACGCTGGAGGTCATATCTCTCCTTCGTCCCCTTTGCTTGGTGGTCTGCATCAGCAGTCCGCTGGGCAGCCTACACACACGATTTCATTTGGAGCCGGGAGTCAAGGAACACCTGCGCAAACTCTACCAATAGGTTCGTCACCGTTTGTTTGGAACAGGACGTTTGGTAACAACACTTTCACATCCACTGCTTTCCCATCTGAGGGCACTCCCATTTTTGGACAGTCTACTTTGGCGCAGGGTACTATTCCTGCGCCGAGGGAACATATACCAAGACCTTGGAACTCAGGACATGGATCCGTTCCTTCCTTTGGAATGTCATTCTGGGGTAATTCTTTCCATAGTCAATGGAACCCCGGACAGACTTCTATGCCTCTCCCATCAGGACCGGCATGGGGTAATCCTTCCCAAAGTCTGTCAAACACAATGAATGCCTAACATCCTATGTCCTTCATGGGGAATCAACCAATGATGTATCCACATATGCAAAATCCTTATGCTGGTCAGGTCCATGGTTTCTACCAGAATCCGGGCCAACAGCCAAACTTTTTCTGGAAACCTGGTGCCAGTCAAACTCCAGGACCCTTTTTCCCAGGCTATCAACAACAACCCAAAATACCATTCCTGGCGACGTTACACTTGCCATATTTGTCAAGGTTGTTAAATGATCCTATTTGTCAAAATCCACGTTGGCCTCCTATGCCAACGGAGTTGCCTTCAGACATTCCAAAGTTCGAGGCCAAGCCTAACGAAGATCCAGGTGATCACGTGACTACCTTCCATCTTTGGTGTTCATCTAACTCATTGAAATATGACTTCGTCCAGTTGTGATTGTTTCAACGCACTCTTATCGGGAGTGCCGTGAAATGGTACATTGAGCTTGATCGCTCAAGATATTCTTCTTTTTGCGAATTAGCTATGGACTTCCTTAACCATTTCTAGTTACCTGTGAGATACGACGCGGGCACAAAGCTGCTTGCCAATTTCAAATAGACGACAGTGGACCATATCTCTGATCATATCCGAGAGTGGAGACACCAAAAGAGTCTAATCAAAGTACCAGTTCCACTAGCATTCCTTCTTGAGTGGTTCCTTAAGTATTTAGTCCCTCAATTATCCAAAGATGTCGTGACTTCATGAGTTTTCTCTGAATAAGATGCCATCATGAGGGATCAACAGTTTGAGCTCATCTATTCTCAGTCTGGTTTATTATACAACATCCTACCGGATGCACCATGATCGATACTGGATAAAACTAGACAGAGAGCTGGACCACATGCCGATGGTATCGTTGGTTCGGCACAAACCAAGCTCGCTGAGCAATTAAATTTTTTTTTGCAACAATTATATATACAACACTCAGCGGCCAGCCAGACTACTGCTTTGGCTGCTCCTCCTACCCAAACGTTGGAAGTACACTTCGTGCAAACGACTAACCCAAAGCCCCCCTAGCAGCCTGAAGGGAAGAAAAAACAACGGAAGAAGAGTAAGGGGGATAAAAAACCCACTGATAATGCTGGTGAGGGCACTATGAAAAAATGAAAGGCAAGGTATCTGTGCAACTTGTGTGTGGAAGACCACCCGACCCATCTATGTCCTCGACTTGTAGAGGCCCAGAAGTTTGTCACACAGCAACAAAAAGACGTGTTGACTAATCCCTTTCAGCATGGGCAAAACTTAACTCAAGCCTCTACAAGTGCCGAAGGGGGCGGCCAGGAAACCTGCCCTTCTCCAAATAGTTCCTCAGCCGCGAACGTGTATATGGTTAGGGGTGATTCTTTAATAACGACTAGAGCACATGACTATAGTAAACAAAGCGCCTCTGAGAAGGGTAAAGAAGCCAAGATCCACTCTCTTCCTCTACAGATCGAGAAGACATTGTGTGAAACAATGACACACATTCCAAAGGGTGCATTTAAGAAAGCTTCTCACAACCCAATCGCAAGGGCCACATAGAATTACTCTGTGGTGGAAGATTTATCACAAACCCCTTGTGGGATGTCTGCTTTGGAGGTCCTCCAAAGATACCCTTCTCAAAGAAAAGCCTTGTTGACTGCTTTAGGATTTACTGAGACTTGTAACCCGAGTACCATCATGTTAGATACAACCGACTTAAAACCTCATCTGCCTTACCACGTCGCGTTTCATATAGTAGTGGCTCATCCCATGAAACTTTTTACATGGAATATCTTCTGCATGGGGGTCGATGAGGGCACTTCGACTTGCGTTATGTCGTTAGCATGTTGGAAGGCCATTGGTCATCCCTCTTTGTCTCCATCACCTACTCTCCTCACTGCGTTCGACGATCGTTCTTTCCGACCACATGGCATCGTCCCTTCTTTTCCTGTGCAGTTAGGAGGGAAGACTGTGTGCATTGAATTAGAGGTAGTCGATGCCCCCATTGACTATAATCTCTTGTTAGGTCGGAGTTGGAATTATGCTATGCAAGCTGTGGTTGCTACAGTTTTTCGAGTCTTATTGTTTCCACATGAAGGTCAGATAGTGACCATCGATCAATTGTCCTTCTCTAGACCTGACCCAACTTTGGGGGCATCCACGGTTCCCATGATTAATAATCCTCAAGCCGGTGTCGTTAACGTAGGATTTGGTTTGTGCCCATCCTTGATGGGTACCTTCAATTACCCACCTCCTCATGACGATGTCAAGTTTATATCTAATCACCACAAGGTTGCGATTTTTCAAGTTTCATCATTTCGCACGACTTACTTTGAGGATCCGTGGATTCTTCCTTCCCCATTAGCCATGATGGATGAGACAGGGCACTCCGACATGTCCATGCCCTTGTCTACTGCTGAAGTAGTGTACTCTTTAGTCCAGTAGGCTTCAGCTAACCCTGATCCGACTCTCGCACAAGAGTTGGATCCACTTGTAGAGCCTATTTGGGCTCAGGGTTCTCTTGCTACCATCAATTCGTTAGACTTAGTATTTCCCTCTGACAAAGCAGTAATCAAAGAAATGACTAGTCTGGACAAACCTTGGGAAGATCTTTATCACAGATCATATTTCCTCCCAAAGTTAAGCTGAATCAAAGTAGGAGAATTCACTGTGACTATGACTGGAGATAGGTCTTGTCATACTGATCCCTTAGCTACACATAAGATCTATACTGAGGGTAATATGGAAACCATTGTTGAATCGATATCTATCAATATCTCCAGAACCCCTGGCATCATAGACAATGTTTTCGTTGGAGCATACAACTCCCCCGAGGAGATGCCAGGCATTGACCCACAAAGTGTCGATCATGAGCTAACTTTGTTGTTTTTCAAGCTCACTTTGAGATCCAAAAGCAACATCCAGCAAGACTGCATTTATTCTTTTCGATATCGTTTGGATCAACTGAGAAAAGTAACCATCATGGAGTCTTCTTTAAGCCCTTTTCAGACTCCTTAAAGATGAAAATATTGCCGAGTGACCTTGTTTCTTCACACTCGTTAAATTGGTCCAGAAGAACGTTCCTTAAACGGGTCTCCTTTTAATCCCTTTTCAGACCCTCTAAACATGAAAATATTGCCGAGTGATCTTGTGGCCTTTCACGCTCGTTAAACTAAAATTTGAAGTCAGGTCTGTCCGGCGATAGTTTACCCCTTTTTCAGTCTGGATGGTCAACTGTACGAACAAAGGAATACTCTATTGAATTCCCATTCTTTAGAAGAGTATCCTCAAGTATAATTTTATTCCTTTTTCAGGCTCGAGGGACTAAATTTACGAAAAATAAAACCCCATGGAGTCCATAGTTAATCTCTTTTTAGACTCCCTAAAATTGAAAATATCGCCGAGTGACCTTATTCTTTCACACTCGTTAAAATGGTCCAGAAGAACATTCTTGACGGAGTCCATAGTTAATCTTTTTTCAGACGCCTTAAAAGTGAAAAAATCATCGAGTGATCTTGTCGTTGTCACACTCGTTAAAATGGTTATGAAATGACATCTAATCGGTGCTAGTTTATCCCTTTTTCGAACCGACTAGACTATTGTCGAAAAAGGTACCCCAATGGAGTTTCCTTTTATGCTTTTTCAGACTCTCTAAATATGAAAAACCATCGAGCTTACCTTCTCTGGGCTTGTTAAACTTACATCGAAGGACACTACCATTGTTTTTTCTATCAACTACATTTGCATACCTTACCCATTAGTCTTGTAACAGTTTTCTTCTGCGTCTTAACACCTTTGGCCACTGGAGGATTTTTTCCCGAGTATCATTTCCCTAGAACATCAGTCTTGTCCTTGTGCCTTGAGATTTTATGTTTTCTGTGCTCGTTCCTCCATTGTAACACAATATTCCTTTATTTTTTTTCACAAATTATCAAAAAGAACAAAAAAAAATCAAATATACCCCAAAAAGAGAATGGGAAAAGTATTTTCTTTATTGGAAGCATAATGAGTCTCCCTTGGATAAAGCACATCTGTCCATTTGATTCTTTAGACTATGGGATGTAGTACGGCCTTAGGAATCTTTGCTTTCTATATAGAGTTGTGTCCTCCACCATTTGGTTACTCTTCCAAACATATGGAGAGTTTGCGTTGCCTCCTGCTTCGTAGACTTATGATTAACAGATATGCTACCTGAGTCTTATCACTTTTCGTGCTATTATCCAAGGGAAGTTTGTCACTGGGCCTGAGTCGACCCCTCTGCAATATATCTCTTGTCCGCATACCCGACCATCATGAACGTCCAATCAAGTCTTTGTTCGAAATCACTGAAGCCTTTAGTCCGATCATGAAGATTATCAAGTCCGTAACTGATGAGCCGTCAAAGACCTCTGGGTAGCGCCGTCGTACACTCATATTACACTCCTACCCAAGTTTAGAAGATTTTGAAGTTGTTGCTTGAGCTCTGAAGTACAACCATCAGGCCGAATCAGCTTCTGGGAGATGGATACTTTATATGTATATCTTTCTGATTTCGAGATGTAGCTCCGTTTTGTATTATTCACGACTACTCTTTAGAGTTAATTGACATGGATCTACATTGTATTTGATTGGTAGCCATGGTTCTAGTTTATCCTGAGCATGGGTATGCCCGCCTCGGTGAGACATTTGTTGTTTTGCAGATGGCACCTCCTGGTTCCTGATTCTTGGGCTCACTCATTCAGCATATTAGTACAGATTGGTAAAAGATTGGTAATGTATTTCAGCCATCAGATGCTCTTCTGACCTCACACATTAGGGGGCATCTGTTATAACCCTAAATTGCACCACACATGCTTACCTGGCATCAGGCCAACTCATATCCCTTCTTTGCCAAAAAACTACTGAACAACTCTTCTAAAAATTCCATTTTTAAAAAAGTAAACGCTAGTAGGCCCACTACAGCCTGTGTGTATCCAAAAGAAAATGCTAGCAGGCCCACTACAGCCCATGTGTGAACGCTAGCAGGCCCACTACAACCCGTGTTTACCTAAAAAAACACAAAAATAGGAAAGTTGCCGACGGGACAAAAAGCTATGGGTCAGTTAACTGAAACTCTCGGCCATGCATGGCCGAGAGTTCGTCCAAAACCCTAGCTCCTTCTAGCCTATAAAAGAAGGGGTAGGGGTACCATTTGGAGGAG
>WSFP011578281.1:0-10569 GCA_009831015.1 Picea engelmannii | reverse complement strand
ATTTATTTCTTATTTTATGTATTAAGCATCTTAATTTTCATCTCTGTTCTTCTTGTTCAATTTGTAATTTGCAGTAATATTGATTTATTGGGAGATAGGAATTTTGTACGACAACCACTTCTGTCATGTATGTTTTATTGATTTTATGACATAGTCATATTCAATAATAACATATGCATATATCTCCAAGTTGTTTGATTCAAGTGTATCTTGTTGGATTCATAATTTATGCCCAACCCATACACTTGATGTTTTATTGGATTCATCAGTAGAGATGCCCAACAAACCAACCTTTCTTCATCTCAATTTCACAGAGACTTCCTCACTCACTGTGACACTTGAGATTTAGTGTTCTTCTCTTTTTCTTCCCCCCTTCCATCATTAGATGTTGTGCTTTATTATGTGAGACTCCATGCCCAATGGATTTAAGCTTTGATCTGAGATATTTACATCCTTTATCCTAGTCTACTATCATTTATCCTAACTCTATCTATCATTTTCTTTTATCATCATAAATATGTCATCTATGAGATTAAAGTTAGAATGTTGTTGCTTAGTGACAGTGGGCAACCAGATGATATAATTTGATGAGGGAGCCCCCTCTAGCTATAAGGGACAACTTGTAGTAAAAATCTTGGTTCAACATGATCTTGGCATGTTCCTAATAGCCAAGAACATCTTAAGATACAACATGAGGCATGTGTGAGGCAGAACCAAAATTTGCGAAGTCTTTGTAAACTAAGAAATAACAAGTCTATGGTTGAAGGCATGTTTTAGGTGCACCACAGGAGGTTGTAGAGACGGTTGTGACATAGAGTATTGGTGATGAATATACATATGAGTGTCTTAGTGAGGGGAGGTAAGTCATTTGACTCTACCATGTTGTAAATTGAGCCAATAGGTATCTTATTGTAATTGTTTTGCAATAACAAAGACTTAGTCGAGTGTTAGGCATAGTTCATGTAGCCCACACTATATCTATGTTTGTATTTCGTTTGTTTTGTTTTTTTTCTCTTGGCTTCTGATGTTCATGGATGTATGCCTAAATATGACTAGGTGTTAAAGTTGTTAATGAATGTCTAAGTATACAAGAGTTGCACTAGAGTAGGAGTTTGATTGGTTGGTAGCCTAAAACTAAGTATGGGTTTTCTCTAGGTGAAGATGCGTAGTCTAGATGAAGTATTCTTGGTGTGCCAAGCAACCAAGTAAGAAAAATCGCAGTGTCACATTCCCTCAGAGATGTATGATTGTAAGGCACACTATGGGGATGGGACAAATGGTATCAAATCATATTTGTCTCTTCACCACTACTACAATTTGAACAATTATGGAAGGGATGCACTTGTTGAGAAGATAGGTTGTTGAAAAGTCAGTTCGATGGGAATTCTCACAGACTTGATGAACCATTTAGTGGAGTGAACTAGTTCACCACAGACTTTGCATCATACCTACAATAGAGGTTTGGTTGATGGTGCGGTGGAAGGTTGATCTAGACGTACACCTTGTATGGACCAAGAGAGAAGTTTGTGGTGAGATGAAGCACTTGGACGGGGTGGGTGATTGTAGAACTCATTGAAAAACTTCTCATGGAATTGATTGCGGAGGTATAATTGATTGGTTTGATGTGAGATAGAATTTACTTCCATAACTATTGTGTGCTTCTTGAGAGACTAGGAACATAGTTCATTGGGAGAATCGAGCACTTGTACAATGCAGATGAATGCCAGATTTATTGCATGAATTATCACAGATCTAACCACAAAAATGATCATAGAAGTAATCATACAAGATGATTTTAGAAGTGATACTGAAGGGGATCAGTTTCTAGGTTGTAGCAAGGTGAAGCACTTGGGTGTGTTGGACGACCTAGGGTGACCTAGAGTAGCTTCGCAACAGGAAGCTGGTTGGGCACATTTCCATCATGACGTCTCTTTGTCATGCATCATCGAGAACAATAGTTGAGTTGATTTGGGTTGTTGGATGAATGGGTCAGTCACAACCTTCAGATGAGGTAACTCTTCAAAAATTTACAAAATTTTGTTAATGACAGTATGACTTGCCAGTCGGGTAGTTGTAACATACCCAGCCATCGAAGATGGTCACATCATGCTAAAAATCCCTCTTTATAATCTCTGTAACGCAACTAACCCTCCTTAAATGGCCTTTCTATGTTTCCTTGGTCTTTAACCTATGTAACCATTGACACGTGGCATCCACATGTACCTGTGAAATTCCACCACCAAAGGAGTCCTCTCCACGCAAAACCGCCAGAGCCATCACTCAGAATATTTACTAGAATGATTATGACTTACCTCCGAAGATATGATATCTAAGAATATTCCCCTTCAATGCCATCTATTTGGAGCTAGAATGATTCGAGCATTTTCCTTTCTCTGAATCCATAGTATCGAGGAATATTCATTTCTCCTTGATGGACGGTCCTAGGCATAAATCACAATATTCTGATAGACGGTTGAGATTTGGTTGGAACTTAAAGTCCTACCACTAGGTAGACTCCACTTGACTCATCCACCCTTGGGTAGGTGACAATCATCTTGATATCCCTTCGTCAGGCTCACCCTTCTAATTCATCGAAGGATTTCTCCAAAACCATTTAGGTCGCACTCCAAAAATAGTCAACACTAAGCTAGATAGACTTGCGTTAAACCCATTCACCTAGACAACTTGTGACACACCTATTCACGTAGACACTCCCCATCAACTCTAATTATTCTGACTCACTAGTGGGGCCCATAATGATCAATGACTGGAATTTCATCCCTC
This sequence comes from Picea engelmannii, assembly GCA_009831015.1. Lineage (NCBI taxonomy): Eukaryota > Viridiplantae > Streptophyta > Pinopsida > Pinales > Pinaceae > Picea > Picea engelmannii. The sequence continues at coordinate 7,785 of WSFP011578281.1, read as the reverse complement.
CCATTCACGAATATATGGCTTGCACCAGTCTAACTTTGGGCTATTTTCATCGGGGTTATTCTCATAGTTCATGATGTTTCCTCCCAAAATTCTCATTTTGATAGGTTTGTTTCAGGGCCCTTCCCATGATACTCAAGGAATCTCTCTAACATGGTGACTTTGACTAACCACTGCTCGATGACCATGATCTATTTAGATCAATGGTTGTGGTCCCTTTCTAACCAACAAAACATTTATGGGGATATAACTATTCGTTCAAGTACTTATCCATTCTCCGATTCCTACAAGACTTCGACTTCTAGCCTTCGAGGACTCAAGATGATCCTAAAGTCTCTGTAGACTATCCAAATTAGAGTGAAGACCTCATATGATTTGCAGGCCTGTCACACCAGAAACATATGGGGTATTCGAATGAGTAGTAGTTTGTATTCATTCATTTTAATGATTAAACCAAGTATTAGTATTCCTCATCATGTCACTTATCTTATCGCATTTAGGTCATAGATTAAGTATACAAGAAATATATTGGATTCAAACATTCATATTTATATACATATACAATGACACACAATTGTTCTATCCATAAAAATTCACACAACGCATTCACAATCAGTTCAATAAAAACGAATCACTTATCTGATAAGGCAGTGATCGAATCCAACTGACTAAGAAAGGACACCTCTCCTCCCAATAGTAGGCATTGTTGTATAGTCACTTCCTACAATATTCCACCCTCGTTCCAAGCCATGATACAACCAAGGAAATTGACTTAGCATGGCGTGGATCCAATTCTGTGATGTTCTGAGAAGGTTACTCTTCTTCTTCCTTTGAAACAACAAATGTTTCCACTTCCTACTGAGCTCAGGGTCTCTTTATAAGGTGGTTTCTCAATTGGATTTCCTCTGCACAAGAGAGTCCCTTCTCTGCTTAACATTCCCTCAATGAAGTCCCCTTACCAGTGTCATTTTATGTCCAGTAAGCACCAAGTTGTAACCCACTATTTCTCTAGTTCAGGATTCAGGTCATCTATGTCCAGGGTGATCATTCTCAGCTTGGACAAGCTTCCTATTTTCTTCGAGAAAGCTACCCTTTTCTTTCTTGATCAAATCATATGTCTTTTGTTCTCTGTTACTCGTTCTCTCTAAGATATCTTCTTTTCTCCATTCATTTATGTTTATTTTTCATCTCTTTCAGTGTGATCTCTTCTTGTTGCCTACACTCCTTCTTTTTTCCTTCCTTTTTCCATTCCTCGGGCCCTCTGTTTAATCTTGCAGACATAAAATACAATCCACACTTTTTCAATATGAAGGGGAATTTCATGGTACGTTCCTATTACCCATTCAATTGGCCATTATTTCCTTGCATGGGACAATTTTGGTAGTCATTACTACCCAACCACCTTTAAGACCTTCTCTTTAATATCCACATGGTCTCTTCCATCAGTCTAGTGTACTAGTGGTGAAATCATCATGTTTGTAAGCATAGATAATATTGATGTGCAAGCTTCTTATTTTCTTCATTGATGCATATTGTCCTCCTTTCAGTCAACCATCCCATCAGTCCTCTACTTCATCAATATCCTTTGGTGTATCATGGTTAGTACTTATCAAGGTTGTTCCATCTTAGTCAACAGTTTAGTGTTTATATTAAATAAAAACACTTACATGCCTCATATTATTAACATATAAGGTTTGTGCATAATTACAGTCTTGGGAGAAAGCAAGGTGTTATAGTAGTGGATGCATGGTGCCTTGAAGAGAAATAATTCAAGGTGCGGAGATGGAAAGACATTGGAGATGAGTGTGGCTGGTTGCATGCAAAATCTGGTACTTAGATAGATTTTGGAAGTGAACAGATGGATTTATCCTTGTGTCACAACAAAGATATTGTAGATTTGTGGAGTTGTGCATGATGATTGAGGAGAGTTAATGCAAAGAGTTGGTTGCTTAGGAAAGTGGAGGTCCAAGACAATAGACTTAGAACATGGTTGCAACGAAGGATCATGTTTGGAAAGGTATTGTTCGTTTCAATTTCTTGTATTTCCTAATTATTGCAGTGATTTCTTTGAAGGGGAGTTAGATGACTTGGTGGTTCAAGTGCAATCCATTTCCGATGTGAAGACAAACGGACTTGAGGATAACTCAAGTGGTACAAATTCAAATAATTATTGTAGCATTTTTTGGAATGCCTTGGTTGGGTCAATGTGCAGATAGCTTGGGAGACCTACTTGGAAGAGTCTTGTGGTGGACTTAGGAAAATTTGGATGTAGTCGTGGAGGTGGAACTCTTTGATGAGGAACATTGGACAGGTCGTTGAGGTGAGTAAGCAGTGAGGTCTGGACATGCTGAGTTGAGAGGATGGGTGATGCACCCTGGTGTTTGATGCCTTAGTTAGATTTTTTGAGTCATGTGATGAATTGAATATCATGACAACAATGCTAGAGTTTGGACGCTTGCAGAAGGTGTAAGGAGGTTTCATTCTAGGAGATGGATGGATTTAGCAGTGAAGTTGACCAAGAATTGTTGGAAATCAACCTAAAAGGGATAAACGTAGACCAAGTGACTTAGGTTGTGTTCTCTTTCCTTTGGTATGGGACATTGGATAAGGTAGCGCACACCTTAGTGACTTTTGGATGATTGTGTGATGACTCAAAGATCTAGGGGGAGGGGGGAGGCGTTGGTTGAAGTTGGTAGAGTATTGGTTCGAATGTGCCTAAGGCATGGAAGTTCATTGAGGTGACTTGTTCTACTTGGATCACATTGGATAGTTTGTTGGGATGTTTAAGGAGTGTAGGCGTGTTAACCACACTCATCGCAGATTTTGAGTTGTGTTGAGGTGAATTGATGGAAGGAGGCGAGTTGAGGACTTTCCTTTGGTTGGAGGATTGTGTGGATAGGCATATTGCAACATGAAGAGATTAATTAGGGCATGGGAGTTTCTCTTGCATTGGAAAACATGGTTGAGGGTGAATCCTATTCATTCCAAGGAATGGAGAGGTAAATGCAAAAACATGGCTGAGTGATAAAGTAGTGGGACAAATGCTCTATGGACGTGTAGTTCTTGGTGTAGACGAAATGTTTCATATCCAAAAATGTAGATGAAGACGGGGATAATTCGACCAAGGAATCCATACTTTTGGACTTGATCATTATTTGAGTCATAAGGGAATAGTTGGTTAGATGTGTAGATGCATGATGGTTTCCATTGACTCTTCGCAGACTTGGATGTGAGGTAGATTATGTGTAGAATATTGGATAATTGTGCCATGAGGTGGACAATGGAGTCAAGTTTCTGCAAAATACTTTGTTTTGGAGCGACTTCATAGTCCAACAAGGTGAGGGGAAACCTTACTTTGATTTGAGGGTTGTGCCAATGGAATGAATTGAGAAAGGAAGTGACTAGTTTGTGCATGAGGGTGTGAAAAATCAAGGAGTGTGAAGGATGGACTGGCGATTCAACTAGTTCATGACTTGAGCAAGAACAACATCATGAAAAAGGGGTCAAGAGCATAGATGCGTCGATAGGTTGGAAGTGTAGTAGTTAGACATTGTGGAAGATATCGTTCACAAAAATGGGATGATGGCAATAGTAATGAGGCAAGGATGGACACTTACCTTGGACATAGTGACATAGATGTGATAGAAAATAATAAGTTTGGGCATGGGGAGGCACATCTCAAGACTTCAATGAAACAATTGGATTGATCACCTGAATAGTATAGGACTTGAGAAATGAAATGTGCAGAGACATGGAAAAGTTAGTTGAAGTATGGGCGTAGCAACAAGATCACAAGAGTTCAACACTTAGGAAAATTTTGAAGTGAAGTCAACAACAGTCAGTTGTAACAGGAAGGGACAACAACAGTAGAACCGAACAATGTCAAGATACCAACATCACAACAAGAGAGTGCAACAGAGTTGGGTGAATTTCAACCTTGCATTTGGGTGAAGTGACCACATTTACTTAGGCAACAAATCGTGCAAAGTTGGGGAAAATACAATTTGGATTATGGAAACTTGGGGTTTCCATTTTGGCAGAATTTGGGGTTTTTGGTTGATACAAAACTTGGGGTTTCCAACAAACTTAGTTGCAGTGGAGGCACGAATTTGGGTGGAGACTTGGAGATCATAGATTTTACGGTTGTTGTTGAGGAAAAAAACAACTTGAGATGGTGGAGGATGTAAGGTATTTGGCTAGATGGGAGTGGAGACCCTCGATCAATTCCTCAAGGAGACAAAACTTGGGTTTCTCTAGCACCCAAGTTGGGAAAATGGACTCCTTGGGCATGCAAACATACCAAGGGGCTTGTCGAAGTATGAAGCGACCAAGAGATTGGGGCACACTGGCATGAAGGGAGAACTAAGGTTGGGTGTGTCGGTCCTAAGGAGCATGACAATTGCAGAGTGCATGGGTTTGTTTGGGAAACTGGGTCCACGAAGGGGTGCGATGATTCGTTTGGGTGACCGGTTTCACGAAGGGGGGTGATGAATCATTCAGACACATGGGTTCACGAAAGGGAATGCCACCCCCAAAGGACGCAATGATAAGCAATGGTGACCTTTGGAGTCCCTATAAGAGAACAAGGGTGCACAAACAAGAGGGGTAGATTTGAAGACAAGGAGAGGAAGAAGAGATCTGCGGTTATGAGGAAGACAAAGAGAGGCGAGCTCCCTCAAGGAGCCAAGTCACTCCACTTGGGAGAACTTTTTTTTCCTTGAGGTGGATTCAGTGGATAAATGTGGGAGAGCTTCGCTTGGGTTGGTTTTGGGGAATTCTATAAAATGAAGGTCTGTTAGAGGCATGTGTGAGGTAGAACCGAAATCTATGAAGTCTACAAAAATGAAGAGACAACAAGTTTGCAGTTGAGTGAATGTCTGAGGTGCACCACAGGAGGTTGCAAAGATGGTTGCGATAGAGAGTCTCGGTGACAAAGGTGATTCATTTGACTTTGCCATGTTGTAAACTAAGTCAGTAGTGCTCTTATTGTAACTATTTTTCAATAACAAATAATTACTTGGGTGTTAGGCACAATTCATGTTTCCCGCACTATATCTATGTTTGTCTTCCATTTGTTCTGTTGTTGTTCTCTTGGATTCTCATTCTCATGGATGTATGTTTAAATATGACTATGTGTTAAAGTTGTTAACAAATGTTTAAGTATACAAGAGTTGCACTAGAGTAGGAGTGTCATTGGTTGGTATCCTAGAACGAAGTATGGGTATCCTCTAGGTGAAGAGGCGTAGTCCAGATGAAGTATTCTTGGTGTGCCAAGAAATCAGGTAATAAACTTTGTGGTGTCGCATGCCCGCAAGAGGTGTACAATCATAAGGCACATTGTGGGGATGTGATACTAAATACTATTTAGAATGTCATTTCTCTATTTAGAATGTCATTTCTTTATTTGAATATGGTGGAACTAAAAGTATCAAATCATTATGATTTTGTAAGAAACAATGTCTTGAAAAGAAGTTAAATTATGAAATTGGATAAAGTTATATCTTATATTATTAAGAGTAGGGGATCCTAAAAGAAATGGTGCCCATCCTCAACATCATTTTGTATCACAAATTTTACAAATTCGTTTATCCCATGATTTTTTAGGGTTAGTATGGAACAACCAGTGTCACTATGTTATGAGTATTGGTCCTATTTTTGTTGATATTCATTTTTTTTTCCAGCAGAATCAATAACTAGGTCGAGTTCATACTCATGTACATAGAGTCAAATCTGACCACTACTACTATAACCTTTAGGTGTAATTGCACATGCCCCAAGCACAACACATGGGTAAGTCGAGGTTTTGATCTAGTGACCTCACATAACAGAGTGCCTTAACAATGAACTCCATCATCGACTGATCTACACCATGGGGGCTTCATTTTATCTTTTATATTCATATGTTGGAAAATTAATTTTGACCATTGAAATATTTGATCAATGTCTTATTAATGATTTCAATAGCATTCAAGGTCACTTTATAGGGATGTATGATTTAATGTTATCGATAGTGAGTTAATAAGTGGAAAAACTCTCCTTTTTTGGTGAGTCCGTTTTTTATACCAAAAAAGGTTTCTCCTTAATTAGCTTATTTTTTCAAAATTTTAGCTATTTAAATCATTTAAAAATGAATCAAAATTTCAAAGAACAAAGTTCCATAATAAAAATTCCCATTAATCAAATAAAATTGTAACCTTCAACAAAATTCCTACTAATTTATAAAAAAAATTCATTAAAAAAAAAAAAAAAAATCTCAAAGTTTTTAACTCAACCTTTTCATTTAAAAAGGAAAAAAACCTCAATTTTTTTAACTCAACCTTTTTTAAACATATAGTGAATAAATATATTACACATACGAAAAGCCAACATAATAAAAAAAATTAAACCCTTTACATACTACAATTAATTGATTATTAACACTCTAAGAACAAATAAGAAATAAATAATGCATGTAATTTAACATAAATTTTATAAAAGTGTAAAATACAATTAAGTGTGGCTGACATGTAGCTACTTAAGCATTGTTTTGTAAATTTAATATAAATTAAAGAGATCTAATAGGGTCTAGGGGCAACGGTCCTTGCAAAGTACGTTTGACATTTTATGCACCTACCGACAGTTAGGGTTGAAAATAGTTATAGAGGATGTGTATCAAGCTCTAGCTTTATGTATGCATTCTTTGACATTCTTTGCATCTACCTATAACTAGGAATTCCAACCCACTGTAAAGATTATTATACCTATAGCTAGGAATTCCAACCCAATGTCACGATTATTATGGAAGTTCAATGGACTTTGTAAAAGAGTTTTGTATAAATATTTTTACATAGAGTGTTAACTTTTTAAATATTTAATCACCTAACCAATATGATTATTTTTCAATTTTTTCCTTTACCATTGTGGTTTCAATATTCCGTTATCATACATTTTGTTAACTTTATTGGATCTTCACCGACTTAACTAACAAATTTATTCTTTATAATTATCCTGAAAACTTTGACATAACAAGTATGATAATCTAATCTATTGATCCCCAAAACTTTGACATAACAAGTATGATAATCTAATCTATTGATTGTAATATCATATATATTCTCCAAGTATGATAATCTAATCTATTGATACCCAAAACTTTGACATAACAAGTATGATAATCTAATCTGTTGATTGTAATATCATATATATTCTCCATTTTAATAATTGATTTAAAAAAACTTTAATATCATTTTTATCTTTAACAAAAAAAAAAAAAAATCGATAAATTTTTAGGTTTGAATCCAAACAGATTTTCAGAGGTAGTTTGAGTGTCGCATGGATTAAAGTTTCATACATTTTATAACTTTAACCCAGAGGTTTTGCCCCATTTTAAACCAATCCAGATGCTCAAAAATTGATCAAAGTTCTGTATTGGTCAGAAATTTAAAAGCAGACCGCCGGATAACCTACTCAAAAAAGTAATTGGGAAGGAAAAATTGCTCCCAAGTTAGCCTAATCCATTACCTTGTATACAAGATAATGTGGCCATTTGGTAAGGCTTATAAACCCTAAACTTTGTTATTTTGAAGTTATTAGAGTAAAATAGAGAAAAAGGTTGTAAAATCCAAATGGTTGGAGTTTACATCAATTGTATGTTTAAGAAAAAATGTAAATTGTAAATAAATAATGTATATATAAAATTGCAAAATGTAATTAAATAATGTATAATTTAATTAAATGTAATTATACATAATTATTAAATTGTTATTTTATATATTAATATATTATTTAAAAGGAATATATATATATATA
>WSFP011578278.1:0-10569 GCA_009831015.1 Picea engelmannii | reverse complement strand
AACCTACCAGGTATGGAAAAAAGTACTGGAGATGGCTGTTGGAGAAGGTGGAGACTCACATCAGTATCTGGTGCAACCAATGGCTCTTGATTGGGGGGCGACTGACTTTGCTTAAGTCAGTTCTAGAAGCCATTCCAGTCTTGTGGCACACTCTGTCTAATATTCCTAAAGGGGTGTTGGAAAAGGTCAGAAAATTGTGTTTTAAATTCTTATGATCTGAGAAAAGTGATAAAGAGAATATCCCCCTGGTTGAATGGAAAAGAATTTCTTTTTCAAAGGAGATGGGGGGGTGGGGAGTTAAAAACATACATATATTTGGATGTGCTTTCACTGCAAAAAGCTTGTGGAGGGCAATGACTGCAGGTGGTCCTTGGCAAAGAATTGTAAAACAAAAATATATTAAGCCAGGATTTTTTGTTGATTAGGTCAGGAACCCAAGGAAGACAGTCAAAATTGTATCCATTCAATGGGAGGCTATGATGCAGGCCTTCACAGTCATCGGTGTAAGTTGACTTGGAGGGTGGGCACAGGTGATCAAATTAGAATTGGGGTGGATTTGATTTTAGGTTGTGGAGAGGAGGTTTTCTTGCCACCAGTGATGATAGCAGAGCTTTAGGCGAAAGATCTTTATACATTAAGACAGGTGGCTGATCCTGCAACAACAGATATTTGGCAACAAGGATGGCTTTCTTCAGAGGACGTATGACTTGAATAGGACTGTGCTGTGTTGTGGACAGTCTATATTAACAGTCTGAAGAAAGGTCATATTAAGATAAGAGATGAGGTGGATTCCTTTGATTGGGCTAAAAGTAAAAGAAGAGAATATACTGTGAGGCTGGGGTATAAAGTACCGATGGAGGATGAAGCACAGGATCCTGTTTGGTGGTGGAGTAAAATATGGAAGCTGAAAACACCAGAAAAAAAAAGAATATTTCTTTGGTTGGCTATCTCGAATAAGGTTCTATTAGCACACTTTTCTGCACTCAGATCTGATCTAAAACAACACTCAGTGAGGAAAAACGTGTAATTATAGAGATTCCTGTCCCGAAGTGTCACGGACAGACCCCTCTCCATTTGTGCTGGTGCTTGCCAACCTCAGGGGGGTGTCCCTAAGCCTTTTTCCCGCTGTCTTCAACCTGTAAATCTGCACAATAAGAACATAAAAACAGCAACAAAAAGATTGTTTGATGGCTGCATTTGTTAATGTTTAAGCCATTATTATAGTTCTTTGCATTTCATTAGATAACAATAGCATAATGCAAGATCACTGAGAAATACACAATCACAAGAGACACATCATTTATCTTGGGAAACCCTCTAGGGGAAGAAAACCCAGCAAAACTTCCTTAATATAGATAGCCAATACAATGCCAAGAGATAACTCAAACTAAAACAGAAGTTCCTCTCCCAAAAATGCGCCACTCTCTCTCCTTCTTCTGCAATTCCGAAAGTTGTCTCTCAAAATGAGCAAGTGAGTTGTGTCTAAGTGAGGCGCTAGCCTCCTTATTTATATTAGATTGGCACGTGTGAAGTGTCTCTTCATTGGCAGGGCCGACTTCTCCAACTGGGTGGTTATAACCACCTTTATTATATTTCAGCGCCCCTTTAATATTTTTTGGGGCCGACTTCTTATTCTGCCTATTACAATTATCTTTTGACCAATCTGCAAAAGGGGATTTGGTCCTTTATAATAACCGACATGATCAATCCGCAATGGGTATTGATCCAATGAATAATATATCAAATAATAATAAGAATACACTTTGCAGTTACATTATTTTAACAGCATTTAGACAGATGAAAGGTTTAAAATGTTTGTTTTGAAGTTTGTGGTGGAATCCCTGCAGCATTCGCTGATAAATGATGAAAAAAGAAGAGAAGATGCACTATTAAGTGGCTGCAATACACCAAAATAACCAGCTAAAAGCTACTAAATCATACACAAACAACATTCACAATACCAACAGTCCATGAGGGCTTGATACAAGCACAACAATGGTTCTATTTTTGAATATGCCAAGCGGCTGATGGCACTTGAGAGACAAATTACAAAAATGGTATAGTGATGATCCCTGCACCTGAGAAGAGAAGCTAGAATGGAGAGAAAGAGAGAAAGAATCAATGGAGTATGTTGTTTCCATAGAAGATCCAACCGTGTCAATGGGGAAACGCTGCTAATATAGTGAATGGGGGTGCATATCCCAAGAGAGGCCTCTCCTTAGCCATGCACATGAGTGAGTGGTTTGGCCATGCGCCCCAACTGCTAGGAGTGGTGTCTCCATGCGCTAGTGACAACTGGAGAAGTGTAATGATGTGCCCAAGTCAAGGTGAGTGTACTCCTATGGATCCAGAGAGTAGTAGAGATGAAGTCTATGCATGCAACCATAAGTGAAGAAGAACCGATGGAGGAGAAGGGGGGCACACTAGTTCATTTAGGAGTTAGTTTCAGTTGAAGTGAATATGAACTAGAGAGGGATGTGTGCCTTAGTGGAGTAAGACAAGGGATAATGGAGTGAAGTGAGGATGAAGTGGAAGAGAGAGGGAGTTAAGGGATAGAGAGAGGGAGTTGAGGTGAGATGGAAGTGAGAGAATAAAGGAGGCATCCCAGTCGACTAGAGTCAATCTTAGTCCAATTGGTGACTAAGTGAGAAGGAGAGGGAATGAAGTGAGAGAGAGAGAGGGAGGGAGTGGCGCTTTAGTTAACTCAATGAATGCACCTCATAAACTCCTCCATGCGCCAACTCATTTCTAAACTGATGCATGCATCCCCAGTGCACACCAGTTGACTCATGCATGTGTCTAGATGACTCAAGCCAATGTCCAATTGACTCCCAACGCCTACCACCTCATCCCAACCTCATGCATGCACCCTAGTGTTGCAATTTGTCACTCTTGGAGACTGCCACATGTCATCTAATGTTGTTACATGTCACCTCCAAAGATTGCCCTGTGTCACATCCCAAAATTGGCAAGTGTCAACTCTGCATGGATGCCATGTAGCACTCTGCATGGCATACTGCTAAAAATAGAAAATGTTTGCATGTCGATGAAATTAGGCTCATCGAACTCGATTTTCAGTGGGGAGTCTGAATACCTGGTTGAAATCGACATGCAAGGTACTACAAAACAAAAAGTCCTCACATGTTGCCCGAGAGTAGCTCATCGGACTCAGAATCTCGCAAGGATCCCAAATATATGTTCAGATTCGACATGCAAGCCTCTAAACTAGGATTGTTGTATGAAGTGTCATGCATGTAATCTAGACAAAGCTCTTTGGAATGTTAAGCCTGCAAGGATTTTGAATATACCATCAAAATTGCCATGCGGACCTCTGAACTCTGTCTCCTCAAAAGTAGGTGAATTGCTAAAAATAGCCAACTCCATCCTATCTCATGAAAACCTGTGCAACCTCTATCTCTGAACAAGGAAATCATCACTAAACCACTCTGTACCTGACCTCAATGGGAGCCAACCTTGGCTAAGAACCAAACTATCTATGGGAAACTGTCTGAATGCCGACCATATGGAATATGTTGGCTCCTAACCCTTAGGATTTCCAAGTGAGAAAATCCAGGCGTTAATAGGTTTCTACTTGGGATTTTTTTCAGAGACGCAATAGAGTTGGTCTAGGGTTCTATATATTGTGCAAAAATGTCAAGTCTATTCCACATTTGTTCATACAATTATCCCTTGCTTCTTAGGTTTGGAAGGAAGTAGAGGCTATAACTTGCTCAAAATACATGTAAAGATGAGACAATAGAAGCTAGTTTCAAGTAGTGGTTTTTAAAGAGAGAATTGAAAGGTTGAAGAGGGTTAACTTGTCTGGTCTTGTGGGGAATTTGGTTAGCAAGGAATGGAGGAATTTTCAAGGGAAGGGGCATTCTGACTTTTCAAATCATTGTTCAAGTTCAATTTGTGTTAGCGGGCTTTAAGTATCCACCAGACAGAGGATTCCAAGGGTAATAAAAGACCCGGTGATTGACAAGTCAAAACCTTGGGGTTTTTTTAGGGAGCAAGCTAGGATTTAGTTGCTATGAGTGGAGTTGGGGGTTTACTTTATTTTTCTTATGCTCATTTCTACAGTTACAAAGTTGGGTTGGGTTCAAGGACAAACAATATGGCTGAATTAATGGAATTAAAGTTGTTGTTTTCTCTTGCCAGTGAAAAGTAGTGTACTGTCCTCCAGTGTATTGGAGACTCATCTTTGGTGATAAATTGGATGAATGGGAGATGCTAGCTTCAGGATTATACTCTAATTCTTTAGGGGGATCAACATAAAGTGATTGCCTCTTCTTTTGAATTTCTTTCACACTCATATTTACAAAGAATTAAATGAAGATGTTGACAAACTCTCTAAGGAAGGGTTGCAAGTAGCAGTCGATTTTGGAGTGATTGAAGAATTCACTGAGGGTCATACCCACACTTCCAAAGGAAGCTTGACTTTCTGATGTGCTTTGTTTTTGTTTTATCTGATATTTTGGCTTTAGTCATTTTCATTTATGTGGCTGACATGAATGAAGTGATGTGGTATTTGTTACACCCCAGATTCTCTGCAGTGAACCCTACATTTTTTCACGATATGTTGTTAAGGTTTAAGCTATTATTAGGTTTCTTTTCATTTCACTAGATAGCAATAGCATAGATAGGATCAGTGAGAAATACACAATCACAAGAGACACATCATTTATCCTGGGAAACCCTCATGGGAGAGAAAACCCAGCAAAACTTCCTTAATATAGATAGCCAATACAATGCCAAGAGATAACTCAAACAAATACAGAAAGTCCTCTCCCAAGAATGCGCCTCTCTCTCTCTCTCTCTTCTCCAACTACAGCTCCGAAACTTGCTTCTCAATGAACAAGTGAGTGTGTGTCTAAATGAGGCGCTAGCCTCCAACTGCAGCTTTGAACTTGTGCTCTGATGAACAAGTGAGTGTGTGTACAAATGAGGCGCTAGCCTCTTTATTTATACAATTTGACAGGTGAGTTTTCACTGGCAGGGTCGACTTCTTATTCTGCCTATTACAATTAGGGTTTTACCAATCCGCAAAAGGGGATTTGGTTATTTACAATACCCGACATGATCAATCCGCAAAAGGGGATTGATCTAATGAATAATATATCAATAATAAATAGAATACTCTTTGCAGTTACATTATTTCAACACTCCCCCTTAACAAGAAGGGTATTCTACAACAACATCAGGTGAGAGAGAGGACAACATCATCAACAACATCTTGGAAAACTGACTGGCGTATCTATAAATCATCGGAAGTTTTTTTCATCAGCAACATCGTCATTCACAATGGAATGAAATCATCATCTGCATCAATATGGATTAGTATAAAAATAATACATCATCATCACAGCACGAAGCTGGCACATCATCACAGCACGAGGCTGGCCACATCATCACAGCACGAAGCTGGCACATCATCACAGCACGAGGCTGACACACTACACAACAATTAAGTTGGAATCACAACACAACAATTAAGCTGGAATCACATCACAACAATTAAGCTGGAATCTCAACACAACAATTAAGCTGGAATCACAACACAACAATTAAGCTGGAATCTCAACATAGCAATTAAGCTAGAATCACAACACAACAATTAAGCTGGAATCTCAACATAGCAATTAAGCTGGAATCACAACACAACAATTAAGCTGGAATCTCAACACAACAATTAAGCTGGAGTCACAACACAACAATTAAGCTGGAATCTCAACACAACAATTAAGTTGGAATCTCAACACAGCAATTAAGCTGGAGTCACAACACAGTAATTAAGTTGGAATCTCAACACAACAATTAAGCTGGAATCTCAACACAACAATTAAGTTGGAAGCACAGCACTAGGTTGGCATCACCACACAACAATTAAGCTGGAAGCACAACACTAGGCTGGCATATCAACACAACACTACTCCCCCTATCGAGGGAGGTCCTTTCAGACTATACCAAGCTTATCTCGAAAGTGCTCAAACTTTACATGAGATAGAGGCTTGGTCAACACATCGACAACCTGTTCATTCGTGCTAACATATTGGAGCTTTATGGCTCCTCTCTGCACCATGTCACGAATGTAATGGTATCGGATCTCTATGTGTTTCGACTTGTCATGAAATACATGATTCTCTGTCATCTTTATGCAACTCTGGTTATCACATAGGATTGTGGTTGCTTCCATCTCTAGGTCGAATAGACCAGTCAACAACTTACGAAACCATATGGCTTCACATCTGGTAGAACATGCAACAATGTATTCTGCTTCCGCTGTATTGAGAGCAATGCTTGATTGCTTTCTACTCTGCCATGAGATCATGGCTGATCCCAAACTGAAATAGCATCCTGAAGTGTTCTTCCTGTCAGAGACACTTCCAGCCCAATCTGAATCAGTGTACCCACTCAGTGTGAAATTATGATCTCCATCATAGTTGAGACCACAATCTAATGTACCCTTAAGGTACCTCATCACATGTTTTGCAGCAACTAGGTGCACATGTCTAGGTTCTACCAAAAACTGACTCAAGGTGTTCACAACAAAACAAATATATGGTCTAGTGTTCATCAGATACATCAGCGATGCAATGATCTGTCTATACAGCGTGGCATCAATCAATTCTGACGAAGTTTTGACCAGAAGCTTCAGCTTCATTTCCATGGGTGTATTCATGGACTTGCACTCCAACATATCAAATCTCTTCAGGATTTCAACTGCATACTTCCCTTGGTCAAGGAAGATTCTCTCTGGACTCTGCCATACCTCAAGACCTAAGAAATAATGCATTAGGCCAAGGTCTTTCATTTCAAATTCTTAGGCGAGCTTCTTCTTACATTCGGTGATGAGCTTTTCTTCTCCAGTTAAGAATAAGTCATCATCATTCATAGCCTTGAAGTAGAGGTTAGAATCAACTTTACTCTTGGTAAAGCCCAAGCTCGTCAGAAACTGTCTATCCTTCCATACCAAGCTCTAGGAGCTTGCTTCAACCCGTACAGAGCCTTCTTCAACTTGCAGACATGAGTCTTCCTGTTTTCAACTTCAAATCCTTGAGGTTGTTCTATATACACTTCTTCTTCGATGACACCGTTTAGGAAGGCTATCTTTATGTCCATCTGGTGTAACTTCCACTTCATCTTCGCTGCAAGGGCTATGATGGTTCTGATCGAAGCGTATCTGGCTGGAGCGAATGTCTCTTCATAGTCAATGCCTTCCTTTTGAGAAAATCCACGAGTGACAAACCTTGCTTTATACTTTTCAATACTTCCATCAATAACATGTTTTATTTTGAAAAGCCATTTGGAAGATACCACATCCTTGCTCTTCGGCCTGGGAACTATTTCCCATACATCATTCTTTATTATGGATTGGTATTCTTCTGTCATGGCATCTGCCTATTCTTTCTTCTGAATGGCTTCTTCAAAGCAGGTAGGCTCCTTCTGTAGGAGATCACACATCAAAGCCATATAATTGGAGAATGGCTTAGGTCTCTTCACCTGTCTCGTGGTTCCTTCGGGAACACCATACTTCTCTCCATTTTGAATAAGCTCCCTAGCCCAAGCAGGCTTTCTCTTATGGGAGATCGTCATCTGAGGAGGTTCTTGAAATTCTACTATGTCATGATCTTCTAGAATTTCCTCATCAGGGGAAGCTATGACTTCCCTCACTGGTTCTACAACTCTGGGAACCTTCCTCACTGATTCTACAACCTTGGGAGCTACAGGTTCTTCTTCATATACTTCTTCAAGCTAGCATCTTCTGGATTTCTTGAGTGCTCCGTCTTCATCAGAGGTCACATCCCTGCTGATCTCAATATGATGTTGACCTGGTATATATTCAACAAATATTCCCTTCTTTCCTGAAGGGTCCAACTTGTTTCTCTTCTCTTTCGGAATATGCACAAATACTGGGCAGCCAAATATTTTGAGATGGCTTACTTCTGGCTTCTTTCCGGAGAACATCTCTTCAAGGGTCTTGAACCCAAGTGCACTATGGGATAATCGGTTTTGTACATATATTGTTTTTTTTGTTGCTTCTGCCCATAAGCACATTGGAAGATCTTGATCATGGATCATGGTCTTCACTGTTTCCATTATCGTTCTATTCTTTTTTTCTGCCACACCGTTTTGTTGAGGATTGTAAGGAGTGGTGAGCTCCCTCTTAATCCTGACATCTTTGCAATAGTTTACAAACTCTTTTGAGGTGTATTCTCCTCCATTATCTGACCTGAGTATCTTGATCTTTCTTTTAGAAAGATTTTCTATCAAGGCTTTGAATTCCCTGAATTTACTGAACACTTCATCTTTTGATTTCAACAAGTAAACCTAGGTTTTACGAGAGTAATCATCAATAAAAGATACATAATATACATACCCACTGATGGAGGATGATGGCATTGGGCCACACACATCTGAGTGAATGAGTTCTAGTACTCCTTCTGCTCTGTTGTCTCTCTTTGGAAAGGGGTTCTTGATGTTCTTCCCTTGTGCACATCCATCGCACACACCTTCATGGTCAACCTTGAGTTCTGGTAGACCTGTGACTGCCTTGCATATATACGGTAATGCCTTGTAGTTGATGTGTGCTAATCTTCTATGCCAAAGTTCACAAGGATTCTCAATGGCATGGGTCATGGCTGCTTCTGAGTGACCCTTTAGTTTATACAAACCACCTTCTTCTTTTCCAATGACGATTGCTTCTTTCAAGGTTTCTCCTTTAGCCCACATAAGAACTTCTCCATCTATAAAGACAATTCTGAAGCCTTTCCTTTCTAAAGCTGATATGGAGAGTAGGTTCTTTGTCAAACCTGGTACATAGAGTACGTCCTTCATCTTCATTGGAGTCCCTGAATTAAGCTTGTAGTTTGATTCTCCCACTCCCTTGATAGGGTATTGATAATCATCTCCAAGTGTAACTTTTTGAGAAACTTCTTTTCTGAAAGGCAAGAGAGAATATCTCTTTGACCTGTCATGTGCTTGGAAGCACCACTATCAATGAGCCAAGTGTCCTCTCCAGGTGTTACCGATCTTGAGAGGGCTAAGATTAAGACATAGTCTTTAATTTGTTCTCTTAACATCTTTGCGGGTGGCTCTTCATCTTCAATTGCATGGGCATGATGTCTCTTATTTTTCCTCTTGTATTCTTTTCGTCTAGCTGGACAATGTCTCGCAATATGTCCCATCTTGTCACAATGGTAGCATTGGACAGATGAGTAATCTCTTTCCTTTCTTTGTCCTTTCTTCTAGAATCTCTTTGGTTGAGATTCTTTATGATTGAATTTGTTTTTGGGGTGAGACTCTTTATGAGTTTCTTTTTGGAAGTAAGACTTCTTTCTTCCTCCTTTAGTGTGAGTAGCTAGGGCTTGATCTTCGTCTCTTGAAAGTAAAGATTCCCGGTTGGTTACTCTTGTTTCTTCTTGAATACATTCTTCCCAAAGACTATCAAATTTTAGTTTCTCTGTTCTTGCACAAATGGTTTGGATGAATGCATCCCATGGTCTTGTGAGAGCATTAAGGGCCGTCATTATAAGTTCGTCTTCATCTATAGTATCTTCGATCGCTTCTAGTTGTTCTTTGAATTGAGATATTCTGGAGAAATATTCTTGGATTGATTCTCCTCTTTGCATCCTTGTATTCTTGAGTTGATTTCTTAGATTCATCTTCCAGTTTATGTTCTTTCCTTCATATAGTCTGGTTAGGGCATCAAACATTTTTTTCGGAGTTTTCTTTGATGACACTTGAGGAATCAAGTGATTTTTGATCGAATCTGCAATGATTCTTTTGGCCCTAATTATGTCTTTGTGTTTTGCTTTTTTTGCAGCATCGACGGGTTTTGGTACTTCTTCTTTGACGAATCTTGCTAGGTCATTCTCTTCAAGAATGAGACCAATCCCATACTTCCAGGCACAAAAGTTTTCCACACCTTCCAGCTTGTCAACAAGCTTAGTGCTTGCAGACGACATCTTTTATCTGGGGCTAGGAAAATGACCAAAAATGAAAATGCTCAAAATTAAATTCTGAACTTACCAGGAGGTGCGCTTGTCTGAGGCGAGTAGCATGCTGTGGTTAGATTTCAGAAAATCCAACTTTTACAAGCCAAACTTGATCTGCGGATTTTTGGACTGGTGCTTTTGGTTTTCTGGTACTTTTGGTACTCTGGTTTTCTGGTACTTTGTGAAAACTAGGGTTTCACCTTTCGGGAGATCTAGCCACTGAAAAGTTGCGCTGAGGATGCCAAAGTGATCCTTGAGGAAGGGCACACTTTTCTAGATGGTTTTGGGGCTGAAATACTTCTCCAACAAAAAGCCCTAATTTGCATGTACGACAACAGTGACGTTTTTCACTTTCTCTTGTGAAAGATGCTCTTTTCAACTTAGCTCTGATACCATGTTAAGGTTTAAGCTATTATTAGGTTTATTTTCATTTCACTAGATAACAATAGCATAGATAAGATCACTGAGAAATACACAATCACAAGAGACACATCATTTATCCTGGGAAACCCTCATGGGGGAGAAAACCCAACAAAACTTCCTTAATATAGATAGCCAATACAATGCCAAG
>WSFP011578275.1:0-10569 GCA_009831015.1 Picea engelmannii | reverse complement strand
AAACCCTAACCCAATGACCTGGATTAGTCCAAAACCCTAATTCCTTAACCGGAAATAGAAAACCATCGGCAAAAAACCATGTGCCGAAAAAACCACCTAAATATCATGTGGTCCCGGAAATATGTTGTCCCGGAAATATGTCGGCCTAGCGGAAATGTGTCGGCCCGAAAAAAAATAAATTTCGGGGGCGCTGCCCCTGAACCCCTGCACGGGGGGCTCCGCCCCCCTACACACCCCTCTAACCCCCCTGCGCGCCCAACGCAGGCGCTCAGACACTACTACTCATGCAAAGAATATAACACATACCCAACACCTCCCTATTGGTATTTAAATCTTTCAAGTTGATAATAGTGTTTGAAACCCCTTTTTGTTCAGATTATGTGATTGCATTGTGTCCAGAATGAATACTGCTTCTATGCTATAACTGTTGGCAAATAATTATGGCAAGTTTCTTTTGGGTTTCACTCGTCTCTGGTGATTAAAAATCAAGGGTTTCCTTTTCTCTGTGAAACAAAAGAACAATTGTTTAAATGCCATTACTCAGGCTTTGGAAGACTTGTAGCTCCTTCAAATTTTATTTTTACTGTCTAGGGAATATATTTTCCTTGCGACCACCATGAGAGGTCTGTGGAAAGTCTGAGATGGTTAAATGCTTTTTACAAACCCTTTGTGAAGGTTTCACCTTGCATTCGCCTAGACCTCGATTCTTCTATTAATGTGTGGAAATTATGAGATTCAAACTCTGGTCTTAATGTACGTTATAAGTGATTAACCTGACAGTGGGAAGATTGGTTATTTGCATTAATTCTTGGCTCATTTGTTATCCATGGGGGTTTTGTTGATTTTGAAAATTGTATAATGTTAAAATAAATAGCACCAGGTTCACATAGGGTTTCAAAACCTAGTTTGACAACAAGTATTAAGGTTGTGATGATGGAGCTATGTGATGTTCTCAGCCTTCCACGCGCACTTGATGTAGTTTGTTTTTAATTGTGTTGAATGACTCTGTTAAAAGTATTTCATAAAATCTCTATTGATAAAAAGAAAAAGAAGTTGGAGTTGTAAATTTGGACAATCCTGGCAAATTCCCGGGGCTTTATATTGGGTATTATAAAAACTGTTGTGTATTGGATTTAAATTATGAAACAGAGAAATTTTTTGGTAGTTGATGGCAATGGATTTTTTTTTGGATACTATTGCATATAATAGAACAGTAATCGTGTTTTTCCCCTTTCATTATAACATTTTTAGCTCATTGTATGCCACCCGCCTTCCCAAATACATTTAAAGCATTCTCCGTTCTATTATTATGAAATTTAATTAAAAAAAAAGAGATTAATAACAAAAGAGAAAAGGCTAGCTGATGACTGGTGTTTAAAAGTTGGATATGGATGCACTTTCTGTTACTTCTGCATTTTCTTGAACAATATTTGTTGGCTGCTTCCCGTCTATGCTGCCACTGTTTCACTCATTATAACCCCCTCATCTTCCTAATAACCCTACCACTCCCTGTTCAAATGGAAAATTGATTGTTGAGTAATAAAATATTGATGGATGGATTGCATGTGCTTCTGTGGTGAATGATAGAGCCAACCTTTTGATTTTATTTAGGCAGAGTATTGATGCATAGATTGTTAAGAGTTTTTCATGACATGTTGGAATATTGCTTCAGGATGAGCTTCTTTAGCAGAGGCAGTAATGGAAGAGATACTAATAGAGGCAAAGGAAATTGGCAAAGGGGCCATATAAGGCCACGATTTTCAATACATTTTGATGTTGTTCCACATGAATTAAATCAACTCTTTTAAGCTGGGTTCTTCAACCTAGTTGGCCATGGGATCCTCTAGCCGTGACCTGAGATACCTCCCTTCCAGCCACATCAATTTTTTTTTGGTATTCATGTTCCCCCTCACGTGTCTATGCAACTAGAACCACCTGCCAATGATGGTTGGCAAGAGATTGTCCATCAGCTTGCTGCTCATCACCACGGTTGGCTTAATGTGTCTCTACCATTACCCCCTCCTCCACTGCCAAAAAATCCAAATCCCCAAGCTGATCTGTTGTCTCACTATACAGTCTTCTCATGCAAGTAAGAGGCTAAAAACTGGTGTTCCCAAGCCTGAGCAAGATAAAAGGAAAAGCAGTGGACACTCCCTCCAAGTCATCCAAAGAGTCCTCCGAATATGTGTCTTCACGTCACAGTAAATATAGTTTTTAATGATGATTAATGTTATTTTCTATTTTGAGGACAATCTTTTTACTTTGACAATGTTTTGGACATCAAGCATATATTTAGGCAGTTTTTTTGACAACATGGATATAATGCTATTTTTGGATATGGTCATGTTATATTTTGTTGATATTGAAATATTTGATCATAAATATGAGAACGAGAGTTACAAGGAGGATGTTTGAATCAAATGATTGGGGTTTTATATTTCATGTTTGATGATTATTAAAGGAAATAAATGGGAGTCACAAGGGCCCCCACCTATTTAGTTATTATTTAATAGACCCTTATTTATGTATAATATTATTATTTGTCTCAACTAATTAGTTAAGCTAATTAGGCTTAACTAAAGAAAGGTAGTTGAACTTCCATAACTTATTGAGAAGGAATAAAAGCTCTATCAAATGAAGAGACAAGGGAGGAGAAAATAGAAGGAGAACTTCAACCATAAGGTTTGCTCTATACTAGTGAGATACTTTCATCTTTCATTCATTCTAAGTTTAATAGAAGGCTTAACCATCTTGATGAAAATAAGGTCTTATTGAAGGCAACATGATTCAAAACTAAGTCATATATTTCAACGGGTTGTTTTAAAGGTGTATGATTTATCTTTGGCAGTCTACGTGTTCTTGTTTGTTTATAAATTAAATTTTACGACAGATAAAGAATATTTTGCAGAGTCAAGTGACATCATTTTGTGGCAAGCTGATCCATATCTTTATCTTCCGTTTTCTTTTGTTGTTAGAGTCTTTTGTATGGTGCCCATTAGAGGCTTCTACATCTGACTTTGGTCCCTACCCTCACAGGGGTTTGTAAAGAGAATTCAACCTTGTATCTCAGAGTGAAATCAATACAAAAATCAGTTTTTTGATTTTGGTCTCACATATGTATTTTGATGATCTAGTTCATTTTTGGCTTTTATCTCCATGTACACACTCATGTAATTTATGTACACACTTATGTAATTTTTGTTTAGGTTTATTTCCTTTTTGCACAATTACATATAATATATAAAACAATTAATATATAGACTTGGTCCCTTGTACTTAATACATGCGGATTAAGTGATTGTTTTTTTGTTTTGTTTTAAGGCTATAAACCCCAGGTGACATTCCCAACTATCTTACCTTAGCCCGAAAATATCTGGAAATGCTTGAGTAAGGTTTTCCATACATTTTCCTCAAGATTTATTTGGCGACCATACTAGGGAGATCTTCCATATCTCTTTGGTTGATTGTATCACGATTATCTTTGATTTTTCTGTTTTGTTTGAATACTCCTTGACTGATTTTTTTTCCATGACAATACCTGTTACCAGACAACCCAATATTGGAAATGGTCTTGATGACCAAACCAACATTGCATTGAACTTATTCAACACTATCTTAGAAATTGCTAGTACTCGTGCTGAACTTGAATTCTCTTGGGAAGTAATTGAAAGAGACATAAGTATTCATGAATGCTGGGAAGCCAGACAAAGGCAACCCATAAATAAGCAATAACCTCCCTTTTCCTAGCTCTTTGGTCCTTCATTTCATGTCCTCTAATCCTTGCATATCTCGAAGGAGAAGAGGGTTGTCCCCTAAAGCTACTCCTATTTTTGAAATAGGAAGGAGGGAAATTATTTTATCAAAACAAGAAAGTGCTCTAAGGAAAAATTTATATGATTATGTCAGTCACCTTTATCATCCATACCTATCACCTTTAATACGACATCCACGGGTAGTGGTGGTGGAACCGAAGGTGCCTCCTCCTCACAACCTTATGCTTTATCAGTAATTGGTAGTATATACAATCATCAAGTCCCTATTCAATCCACTACCAATCCTGCTAAAGTTATAAATAAATATGGGCTTTTCCAATTCGAGGAAGATCCTACAACCACCCCATGGCATGTATCTTCTCCCTTGAATCTGGCACCTGCTACCGACCCATTACCAAAATTCAAGGAGCATTTACCTAGGTTTTCGAGAAATAATATTGTTACTACAAACAAACAACTAGTAGCATTTTCTAATGCTTGCCATAACATAGGGGTTAATGATATCGACAATTTCATGCATTTATTTGTCAACTCCCTCGAAGGGAAAGATGCAACATATTTTTTTGATCTCCCTCCCAAAATTCTTTCCACTTGGGAAAAGTTGGTTTATTGGTTCAAGTCCACTTATGGACAATCCAAGAGTCTAGTTGAGCGGTTAAGGGAATACAACAATATTTCCTATAGATATGGTGAAACCATTAAGTCTTTTAACCTTCGCTTCACCAAATTATATAATAAAATCCCTAACTAATCCGTCCACAAAATTAGGCTGCTTTCATGCATTATTATAATGCGTTACCTTCTCCTTATCGTCATAGACTCGAAGAAAAGGCTATCGACAATCTTAGTTATGCTCTTCATACTTGCCTAGAATATGAGGATCAACTTGAAAAAATGAGTCTCCCTAAGGGAGACTTGGTCAAGAAAACATATATATATGCCCTCCTACAACTCGTGCAAGATATGAATAATAGGATGATAGCTTACGAGCAAAAAGGAAATTCCTCTTCCTCTGCCCCTGGGGCATCTTCTTCTTCCTTAGCGCCTTTTAGGAATACTAATGAAAATAATTTTCAGCCAAAGGCCATTATGTCTCGTAGTTCCTGTAACTTCTATGAAGAAAGTCATGAAGAAAGTACTTGCAAAGCTAAGAAAAATGCCAGAGATAAGATCTTTGGAAAAAGGCTCGATACCACAATCGTTGTTTTAGATTGGGTTGAACAAGAAGATGTTATGGTAATCGATACCAGGAATACATATTACATTTCCAAAGGAAAATATGATCTTCCTTGTACTTCTTCCACCCCAAGCTCATCTTCTCAAAGTACTGATACACAAGTTGTTAGAACTTTGGATAATCAAGGAGTGTCTTCTCCTCTTCCCTCTTCTCACTATAATTTTACCATGTCCAAAAGAGTAGCATCAACTTTGATATTAGCCTCCTAGAACAACAAAAACATCTCAATAACTTTATGGAAGGTAAAATTTATACCATAGCCAATCTATTTGAAGAGTCAAAGGAAGAGGATTCAACTGTAAATAAGATAGGTGTAAATAATTTTAGGAACCCTGTAAAAAATCCCCCTTTTGATATCGCTGTAAAAATCATGGATAAAATAGCTCATTGTTTCCTAATTGATGGCGAGGCTGGTCCAAGTGTAATGTCTAAAATTATCATGGAAGAGCTTGGCCTATCATGTACTAACAGAAATTCTAGAAGCATGCTCTCTTATAACAATTTGCAATAATCAACTATAGGCAAAATCAAAGATGTAACCTTAGTTATGTAAACACATTCTGAGATAAGAACAACCCTCAACATCCAAGTAATTGATATGCTGGTGAGAAACTATTCAATTATTTTAGGAAGAGATTGGCAAGCCTTAACTGGTGGATATATTTCACTTGATGGAACACATTTGTCCATCCCTCAGAATGGAAAGAACATTATAGTCCTTAGAGAAGGAAGAATTTCACCATATATAGAGAGTGTTCCCCAACCTAATGTAAATTATCTCGAAGAAGATTTTGGAGTGTACTATATCTTTGCTGATGAGGGCAACACTATGCTTGATCCAATTGATTTTGATGATGGCATGTGGCACATGCATTTCATTAGCTCATGCTCAAATGAAGGAAATTGGGCTGACATCATTCTATATTCTCCTATAGGTAAAATGCACAATTTTTTTTATAGGTTATAATTTGCTTGCACAAACAATGTCACCGAGTTTGAGGCCTTATTGTTAGGCATAGAAAATGCATATAACTTTGGTTGTGGCCATCTTATATTTTTTGTTGATTCTAAACTTGTTGTGAATCTTGTACGTAAGATTTATTCACCAAGCAATAAGTTGCTTAAATTCTATACCCAATTTGTTTGGATGCTCATTTCAAATATGTTATCATTTAACATCACTCATATTAAGAGGGAACTAAATTCAATGGCTGATAGGTTAGTTGTGTTTGCAACATCCCCTACCCGACAAATTTTACCTCAAAGACACGGTTGTACGTTTCAATCTGATCTATATCGTCCTCACATCCCTAATAATGTAGAATCATGGAAGGTTTTCATGAGTGATGAAGGCATTTGTGCTTTAATACAAAATGAATCGTTTAAGCCCAAAGAAATCATATCTATTGAAGATGGAAAATTTCCTAAAGGCTTGACTTCTTTGGAAAGTTCATTTTCGTTAAGTGATGTAGGCAACAAAGAAACACACAAGGAAGAGGAGTCAAAAAGGAAAGTTTTTGATACCATTTCCTTGAAACTTGGGACACCCGAATCTCCAAAGATCGTTAAATTAGGTGCCCAATGTTTTGATGAAGAAAAAGAGAAATTCATAGAACTACTACATGAATTTCAACATGTTTTTGCATGGTCATACAAGGATATTCATGGTTTTGATCCTGCTCTCATACAACATGCCATTCCTATCAAGGAAGGGGTAAAACCAGTTAGGCAAAAACAAATACCTATTAACCTGCGCTTGAAGCTACTATTCGAAAAGAATTGGAAAAATTATTAAAAACTAATATAGTCTTTCTAGTTAAGTATTTTGAGTGGGTTTCAAATCTGGTCCTTATTCGGAAAAATACTAACCAGATCAGATTATGTGTCTATTTCCGCGCGTTGAATAGAGCAAGTGTCAAAGACCATTTTTCACTTCCTAATATGGAAATTATTTTACAATAGGTTCCAGGGTCACAAATGATGTCCTTACTTGATGGTTTTTCTGGGTATAATCTAATCAATGTAAAATGGATTGATAGGTATAAAACCACATTTACTACACGCTGGGGCACATTTTATTATGAACGCATGCCTTTTGGATTGTCTAATGCAGGTGCCACTTTTCAAAGAGCTATGCAGATATATTTTGATGATCTAATCAGTAAAATTATCCAATTTAATCTTGATGATTTGACTGTTTATTCTAAGAACCGATTGGATCATTTTGGTCATCTTAGAAAAGTTCTCATGCGTTGCAGAAAATTTGGCATTTCTTTAAATCCTTCCAAATCTATTTTTAGTGTCACGAAGGGAAATTTCCTTAGTCATATTGTTTCTGAGTCAGGGATAAGCATAGATTGCAAGAGGATTACCACCATTCTAAACCTTCCTGCCCCCACCTCCAAGAAAGAAGTTCAAGCTTTCATGGACATTATTAATTTTGTCCGTAGGTTTGTTCCTGATTTTGCTATCATGGTTAAACCAATTCATGATCTTCTGAAGCAAGATCATTATTTTTCTTGGACATATGATGTTGAGAATGATTTCCTTAGGATTAAGAAAACAATTAGTTCCACACCGGTTTTGGCGAAACCAAAATTTGAGAAAGATTTTATCATATATACCAATGCCACCGAGGAAGCACTTTCTGCTATCCTCTTACAAAGTGATGACCAAAACAATGAAAAACTTGTAGCTTACATGAGTCAGAGTTTATTATATGATGAAATCAAATAATCTTGTATTGAGAAACATGCTTTTTCTCTTGTCAAGGATATAGAAAAATTTTGATATTTTATTTTGGGAAAACAAACACAGGTAAAAGTCCCTTTACCTTCCGTCAAGTTTATATTTTCACAAACTTATCTTTTAGGAAAACTTGCACATTGGCTTGCCAAAATTTAGGAGCATGATTTGACGATCATGACTACAAAGACAATCAAGGGAAGAGATCTATCTCTTCACTTAGCTCAACATCCTGAACCAAGTGAAGAACTTAACAATCAAGATAATCCTCTTTCAACTCTATTTTATACTGAGAATCAAAATCTTGCTATATCCGAACATCCTTGGTATAAAAATCTGGTGTATTATTTCCAGTATAAAAAGTCTCTAGATGATTTCGATCCTCACCAGAGAACGAGACTCCATCTGGAAGCTTCCAAGTATATCATTTTAGGAGACTTTTTGTTTAAGAGGTTTGCTGATGGTTTGTTGCTTCGATGTGCAAATGATAAAGAAGAACATAAATTTTTACATGAAATTCATGGATCATCATTTTCTGTCATTCACATTGGTGGCCATTTTTCTACTAAGACTACTACTTTTAAAATCATAAGAAATGGTTACTATTGGCCTTCGATATTCCAAGATTCCTATAATTTCGCAAGGTCTTGTGATAAGTGCCAAAAATTCGTTGGGAAAGAACACCTTTATGCCATGCCGTTACAACTTGTCCTCCTAAATTTCCCTTTTTCTAAATGGGGCCTAGACTTTACTGGTCCTATCAATCCTCCATCTTCTGCTGGGCATATATTTATTTTGACAACCACTGATTACTTTACTAAGTGGACCGAGGCTGTCCCTCTTAGACATGCACATGATGAGAAGGTAATTTCTTTGTTAGAATCTAATGTCTTTTCCAGATTCGACATTTCATTAGAGATCATTACGAACAATGGCCCAACCTTCATTTTTGAAAAATTGACTCAATTTCTGGTTAATTTAGGGGTCAAACATTTCACTTCATCTACTTATTAGCCTCAGGGAAATGGGAAAGCATAGTCCACTAACAAGAATCTAGTTAATATCATAGAAGACAAACCTCACTAGTGGCACACACTTCTCACTTATGCTCTTTGGGCAGATCACACAACCACCAAAGAAAGTACATGCTTTACTCCCTTTCAACTCATATATGGCCAAGAGGCTATTCTGCCTACTGAACTAGATGTTTCCTCCTTACGAATGATGTTACAGATCGAAGAATTAAATTCTTCCAATGTTCCCCAAAGGATAAATGCACTATTAGCCCTAGAAGAACAAAGGAATTTTGCCTTGGAGAACATAAAAGGAAGGCAACAAGGCGTGAAAAAGTATTTTAACAGACGAGCAAAAGCTACTGAATTCAATGTTAATGACAAAATCCTACTATGGGACTCAACCCATGCTGAAAGAGGAAGACATTCTAAGTTCCAAAAATTATGGCTAGGTCCTTTCAAAATCACTTTTATCCTAGGCGCAAACTTATACCTTCTAAAGGATTTGGAAGAGCGATTGTTCTCTTACAGTACTAATGGTTCCCACTTGAAACATTATGTGGAACCATCTTGATCGTTAACACTTATATAAAAATGACTGTTTTATTTAGTCTTTTGTCTTATTGTTTTCTTTTTACTTTGGTTTGTTGAGTTTTTAATTTATACTGTTTGCTTCTCGTAATAATTGGAAATAAAGTATGGATTAGTTTTGCCATAACAGTGCCATTCTGTAAATATTGTTGATCAATGAAAAATAAGATACACACAGCTGTCACGATGTCCTCCTTTTAGACATCGTTGATTTTTTTTTTTTGCTTTCAATACTATTGTAGGATAGATGATTTTGTTTTCTTCCTTGTTTCTGCTATCCCTTTCTTCCCTCCATCCTGAGATTCAAGAGCATATAAGAAGCATTCTCCTTGAAAGTATAAAAAAAATTATTCTGTTATGTCTTGTTTGAATGTTATGCATACAGGACCAACCTCGCTCAAACGTATCACTTTCCATAAGTTATTCCCAAAGTCCCGTCTCATTATTTCCCTTAAACAATATTTTTTCCCACTGTTGCATAACTAGTCTTTTTCAACATTTTTTCGATAATCTACTTCTATTGGTATGCAAAACCAAACATTATGAGTTCTAAATATATTGGGAACGAATTTTCCAGTGGATTCACCAGTTTGTTGATGCCCCAAAAGAGCAACATGGAATCCTTGCATGCAAATGGGTTGCAATGCCTTATTACATATATATATTTAATAATATATTAAATAGGTGGGACCCCGTTATGTGAATAATAATGAAATGTGCTTTGATTTCATTGTGCTCATGACTACCTTGCAAGATGACTCGATAGTTTGAAATTCGAAACCGCTTTCTGGATGAATGATGGGGTTTCATGACAATTTAATTTTTAAAAGGAAGGGCACAAATGTTGTTTTAATGAGCATCTTGGTTTATTCTTGCTACACATATAATTTGACTTGTTGATTTAAACTCCAAGCATGGGCTATATATAAGCATGACATATCTCACTTATCATATCCTTGTTATTATCCTGGCCAATTTTTAAAGTTTTATAAGGTGTCAATCCTTCCCTAGCAAATAATGTGGTACATTACATGTTTTGTGCTAAGTTTTAAGCATGCACATAAAACTTATGGGTTAATGGAAGGTGGCAAATTCAATTTTTGTATTGAATTGCTATTTGGCAAACATAGTGGATTATGCGCTGGAGGTATTGGGTGCACTCTTACTTGGCTATAGTTGATGGAATTAATGAAAGAAATGACGTGAATTA